>QKMX01357400.1:37823-48466 GCA_003401595.1 Venustaconcha ellipsiformis | reverse complement strand
CAAAGTTAATAACTTTGTTATTTAGTTTTAAAATAATTAGTTAGGTTTTAAAATAATTAGTTATTCACATTCTTTTTGGCTTTCAGTGTGTGGTTGAATCAAAAATATATAGACATAACAAAACAAAAACAAAAAAAAAACAAAAAAAATTAATACCTATTTAAAGGGATAAATGGTTTTGAAATCCAACTAGTCAGGACATAGCAAAGAAATCACAGTGATGCAACTATGTTTTAGTATAGAAGTTTATTCGTAAGTTATCATAGCTCCAAGACATACTGTAGATGCTGTTGGACTCAACATAATGTATGTATGTATATATGTTCTTATTTGTGTATATTTTTATATTTATGTGGGTATGTGTGCTTCCTTTTGAGACTACAATATTTTCCAATCCATTTCAGAGCGTATTTAATGGTATGCATGTGATATTTATACCCTATTCCTTGATGAAAGTCGATCCAGCTTCGTGGATGAAAATGATCACAAGATGCAAAGGTAAATCTTCATGCTTCGCTTGAAAATTCGAAGTCATTGCCCAACATTTCCAGACCACTGATGAATTACATAAACATCCCATTTAGACATATGGTAGAATTTAGGAGTCCATAATTTCCTTTTCATTGTTGAAGTGAAATATGAACGGACATACCAGATTTAAATATAACCAGAGACAGCATTGGTATGCCTGATTCTCTTTGACTTGTTTGCACTAGTTCGATGGAAAGGGACATACCAGGTTTAAATATAACCAGAGACAACAGTGATTGACTATTTCTGTTTGACTTAATTGCACTAGTTGGATGGAAATGCAAACTGTATGACTACTCATTTAACAGGATTTGAAGTTTTAAATGGAGTTATTTGCTCAAGCAGGTGACTGATTTCTTGTGCAGTGTAAAGCAAGCAGCTGACTTTGACATGCAATGTAATGCAAGCGATTGACATGATGTGCATTGTATTACTAGATCTCTTAAATTGCATCATAAATCTCATACGCAAAGCTGTAAAATCAGATATGTTAAATATTATACTTTATCTCACGCACAAAACATTAAATCTGACATGTTACGTTGTATAAGTCCATGTCACTGAATTTGCTTGCAAGAAGAGGAAGCAAAGTGAAGAAAAGTCTTAATGTTCTTTAACAAGTTTCTAAATGGGGTGTACACAAGACTGAGGTCAGATAGGTGTATTGGACTTGCACTAGTCAGTGAAATGTTGCATAGTGAACAGATTTTGTGTTTGATTCTGGATTGAATGGGTAGCCAGTGAAATTTACAGAGGAAATGGGTAAGTTTGCTCAGTTCTTTGTACTCTAAGAATTTCAAAGCAGCTTTGTTTTGAACATTTTGAAGTCTGTAGTAGGTACAGATTCCATGAACAAATTCCATGAACAGCAGTGTACACACAGGGCACTATATAGATTTCATGAGAAGCATATACACACAGGGCACTATATGGATTCTATGAACAGCAGTATACACACAGGGCACTATAGATTCCATAAACATCAGTGTACAAACAGGGCACAATTTGGATTCCATGAACAGTAGTGTACAAACATGGCACTATATGGATTCCATAAACAGCAGTATATACACAGGGCACTATATGGATTCCATAAACAGCAGTGTACACACATGACACTATATGGATTCCATGAGCAGTAGTGTACACACATGACACTATATGGATTCCATGAAGATCATTGTACACAGAAGGATCTATATGGAGACCATTTACATCATTGTACACATAGAGCACTATATGGAGACCATTTACATCATTGTACACATAGAGCACTATATGGAGACCATTTACATCATTGTGCACATAGAGCACTATATGGATTCCATGAACAAAATTGTACACAGAAGGCAGTATATGGATTCCATGAATACTATTGTAACAGAGAAGACAATGTGACTAAGGATGTCACAATTTTTGAAGAAGTCACCCGGGTACATGTTGATTCTAATGATCAGTTACCTGGTTACCCGATCAAAGGGAAATTATATTAAATATGAACTTGAACTGCTTTGTTGTACATTCATACATGACAGCACCCTGAGAGATATAAGGGTAATTATTGCTAATATGAGTGGCCAAAAAACACAATCTGATCATAAAATGAATATTCTATATATTACATGCCATAATTACAGAAAGCTATATGAAAAACATACTTTTATTTTTGCTACTTACCTGATTCTGCAGCTAGTTAAAATTGTCACAACTTAGCAAATTCCATATGAATTAGTATAAAAATACAGACACAAAACAAAATGATAAATTATTTATACATAACATTCATACATATTTATACATAACATTCATGTTAACTAGTCTACTTCACATATTTAGCATTTGCTGAATGGTCATAAAGTCAAGTCCAAAAAATCTGCTGTATTACATCGCTGTAAAATTCCTCTTTCAAAATTGTTAAATCGCTTTTTATTTGTCTTTTTCTTGATGCAAGATGTTCTTCAAATTTAACAAAAATCCCTCTTCTCCTACATTTTTTAGTCATATAAAATCCACAAGTCACATTGATAAAGCCCATTTCACTTAATATTTGGTGCCATGTTTTTTTCCCAATACTGATTGGTCTGCTAATATAATGAATCTGTGGCACTTTGTATCATATTTAAGATACCTGTCTGTTGCTTGGAAATGTGTCATGTACAGTTACTATATCTAGAAAATAAGGAAACGGCTTGATATATATAGCCAAAAGGTCAACCATGTTGAATAAACAAAATCAGTAGACGGGAGGTCTATGATGGATCAATGTCCCACGACATGAGCCTTGTATTGTACTGGTTATTCTCTCACTTACTCCTGATGTTGCCAGATTTGAGCATTGATCTAAACTTTAAACATGTGGATTTTTTGTTTACATGGACTAAACAGGTACCCTATAGCTAATTTTATTATCCAGGTAATTATGAACAATCGGGTACCAGAGTACCAAGTTACCCATTGACACCTTTAAATGCAACTATGCCAAATGAATGTCTGGTCATGTGACTCTGGTGTCAATGTATTACAATGGTCTGGTTTAAGAAAAAGTTTAGTTTTCCTTGAAGTGCCAGAATGAGGCTTTCACAAAGTTATGACAATTCTTTGATTTGGCATATAGGATGAGATGATGTAACTGTAATGAAGGACAGACATAAATATTTGACTGTTTTCATTAAGACATATCTCTTGCCTTGGAGTCTGTAGTTTGGCAGATTGCTCCTGTCACAAACCTGTAATGATTTATTGGTGGTTTGAGGTCTAATCTCACCTTTTCATACAACATTGCAATTATTGCTGACAGAGTTGTTCATAACAGATGATTGCACATATGAAAGGCCTGCAAACCCTTAAGATTTTGACATAAGTCTTAAGAAAATGAACCTTAAAATACAGACTTATGGAATTAAAACAAAACCTATGGAAATATGAATGTTGGCATAAAATCGGAATAACTGGCTCATACCTGTTCAATTTGGATTCATGTTTTTATTTTAGATTTTGTAGAGTTAATCAGGGAACATAACAGTAGTACCTTAAATGCTTTAAATTGCATGAATTTTTTTCATGCAAAGAATCTTAATTATGAAACTGTTGATTATAGAAATTAAAAATATTGTATCTAACAAGCAATGTATGTTGGAGACAGGAGAAAATAAGCTGTTATAAATCAGTATAGAGTATAATAGAAAGGAATAAAAGTTAAAAATTTGATTGGATGTTTGTGCATATGTACTAGAGGTAGGTAAGTTCTGCATATTCTATATAACCTTTTCACACTGCGTTTGTAGCCTCAGATGCCGGAGGTCATGGGTTTGAACCCTGGCTGATTCATACCAATGACTTATTGAAATGGTACTTGCTGCTGCCTCACATTGTGCTCAACATTAAGATGTTAGATGTTAGTGCTAGGACTGGGCGGCTTGGTGTTAGGACATAATTCTACATGTCTGCAGCAAGACACTTGACATCACTATAAAGTGCCTCACTACAGATATCAATATGACTGAAATTTTTTTATAGTTACCTTAAAAATCCAAGTCACACACAGACATGTACAAACTTTTTAGTTGAACATAATGTTTACAGCAGCTGCACCAGTTTCAAACACCGAACATTTTAAATTACATGTTTTCCAACTTTACAATAGCAGTCCATCACATTTTGTAACACAGTACTAAAAACTGGTCAAACTTAAGAAAAAAAATCAACTGTCTTACTGAGACCGCTTTCTTAGGGTCTGATATCAGTTATATTTAGATGCATATTATTTCTTTTTTCTGCTGAGTTGCAATTTGTTGAATTGGCCTTTCGGATGTGTATTTGTTTTATGAGAGTAATCACTCAGTATTGATGGAAAAGCTTATTATCAGCCTATGTAACAGGGTAATTTAAATGGCAGTATGGTATTGTGTTTCTACTTGGATTAACAAGTTTTCGAGATTCAGATTTGACATGAAATATGCTGTACAGATTTGACATGGAAATACAGATTGCCAAAAGGCCTCTTCAACAGATTAAAACTCAAGACTTGTGAGAAATAATGATGTCTAAAAATGTATGTACAATCATGTTGTAGACTGATTTATTGGACTATAAAAAATTATTCTTAATTTAATCTTTTAAGGCTTACAGTAGATTGTTAGCCTGAATTTTTAAAAAAATATTTCTTGATAAATTCTGAGACATTGAGAAATGTCGTCATTTCACGTAAATAAAGATTAACCAAAAAACCCATTAAGGGTAATAGAAATCAAATATACATATTGAAGGATCTTACATGGCAAAGTTCTTAAAGAGAAACACATGAATCTTATTTGAACAAGACTACCACATTCCTCTTTAATAGGAAACTTTTGATCAAGCTAGTTAAGTCAGTTTCAAAATCATTTATTGAAATTGTAGAATTTCAGTGATGAAACCATGAAATTTAATGCAGATAAATGACTTTATTTGAATATTAAAATAATTTACAATATCATTTTGTCATTATCAAATTGACAATTAGGCCTTCCAGATCAAATATATACTATAGTACTATTGCCTAATAAACCATTATGCCTCCAGATCTAATACACACTAGGCTCCAATATCTAATAGACACTGTGGCATTGTCTGAATGATGTACTGAAAGAATTCTCTTTTCAGCTTCTGTAGCTATCGTGAAGTCTCGGGATATGCACTGGGGATTGTTAGCACAGAAAGATCATAAGGACATCAATTTTAATACACTGCGGCTTCTGCTTGTGGCTGATGGTGCCAATCCTTGTAAGTAAACTATATATTAAATACCTTTTCATTTTCAAAGTGTAAACTCCTGTCTTCACATGCATGCTTATGACTCCACATTGCAATATTTCCTGCTTGACCCAATTTAACAATACTGCCTACATGGCACTTTTTACAATAGCTTTACCCAATTTAACAATAATGTCTATGTGGCACTTTTCCCAATAGCTTAAGTGGCAACAGAACCCACTTTACTGAACTCACTCAAACTTAACCACAGGTTAATTATTACAACTAATTCTAAAAATTGTCAGCACCTATTTAAAATCATATGCAGTCCACAGAGACATGCCAAAGGTGAAAACACAATATATAACAACAGTAACTAGTTTTAGATCATCTGCAGTGACCAACATTGTGTATGGCTTGTGCCTGACAGAAACATTAACCGTATTTATTTTAGAGTTCAAGGCACAAGTCTGAATGAATGAATAAAAATGTTTTTTGCATAACAAATTTAGTTTCTGACCATGTACCTTAATAAAAGTGTATAGAGGGTTTGCAGTTAATGTGTGGAAAAGGCCTGTTTGGTTTTCAGACCCAAAGGTCAAGATCGTTATTATTTTTTTTTAATTGACTGCTGTTCTACACTAAGTTTCTTAACTTAAGTTGGTGTATGTCTTGCAATTTTGTTAATTCAAAATCCTTAGATTCTGGGTTCTGAATATCAGAGGTCAAGACCATGGTAAGTCTGATATCAAAATAAGGGTTTCTGCACAATATGGTGTTTAGGTCGAACATCTTTACCAAAGGTCATTGAGATCTATAGGTTAATAATAATATAAACCTACCGTCTAGTATCTGGTTATCGCACTGTTGAACACAGTGGGGTTTATAATGCATCATTTATCTTGTTTCATTTGCTCCTTTTTCCAAAACCCATGATAGATTTTGATTATATGTTGGGTGAATCAGTTAAAGTTAGGACAATTCATTCTGTCACATACTTGCCTTTGTATTTCAGGGTCCTTGACGTCATGTGATGCTTTCCTCAATGCCTTCCAGAGCAAGGGTTTAAAACCAGAGGCCATCTGTCCTTGTGCCAATTCCTCCGAGGCACTCACAGTCTCTGTCAGAAGGTAAGTCTTATTTCCCATCCATCCTATTGTATTTATTTATTTGCTGCATATACTCGTTAACATACTCGGTACAGCTGCACCAGAAGATCTGGGTCTGTGTATTTTGATGATTGAATAGACAACATAGACACAGATCTGTTTGTGCATTACATATGGCAGATCAACAAGTATGTTGCTTTTAGTTGTAACAGACTTTAAGGGTATATACAGGATATGTACAACTTGCATATCTTGCAGTCTGGAAAGGAAATTAAATTAAAAATGATGAAATACAAATAAATAATAATAAAGCATAAATATTTCTTTAGATATTAACTATAGCAAAGAAATAGACAATAAAGGCAGTAATGTATGTGTGTGTGTGAGTGTGAACTTTCAACCCCAAAAATTAAAAATGTATATAGCGGGATAGGCATGAAGATTAAAGCGATATAAGTAATAGAAAACTAAAAGTAAGTACGTCACTATTATATCTATGCTGTCAGTGTTGGATCTATATTAAATCTATTTTGTGTTTCATAGGATAACTGTAACAACTTTCAGGTAGAAATTCTGAAACACAAGACTGCCAGCATGCTTGCCTTAAGAATTTTTACCATTGTCATATTTCAGATTTATAGCTGTGCATTTAATAAAGTTTCTGTTATGAAAAGTCACTTATTATTTGCAGTGTTCCAGTCTTCATGGATTTTACAATATATACAGATCATAATTTAAAGATCAGATGAATAGTGAGCCATCTATGAAGACAACAGGACATTTTCCCAGTCCATTATCTAGTACCTGCACCATTCCCAATCCATGGTCTGGGACCTGTACCATCCACAACCCATTATCTGTACCTGTACCATCCCCCAGTCCATTATCTGCTATTTGTACAATTTCCAGTCCATTATCTTGTACCACACAATTATCAGTCATTATCTGTTAACTGTACCATCCCCAATCCATTATTTGGTAATCTGTACCTTTCCCAGTCAAAACTTTTGTACCTGTATCATCCCCAATATATTATCTGATATTTTTACTGTTATTAATCCATTATATGGTACCTGTATCATCCCCAATCCATTATTTGGTACTTGCATAATCCTCAATCCATTATTCAGTACCTGTACTGTCCCCAGTCCATTATTTAGTTCTTAATATCTCCCCAATTAATTTTCCAGTACATGTATCATCCCCAGTCCATTATCTGGTACCTATACTATCCCCCATGCAGTATCTGGTACCTGTACCATCCCGAATCCATAATCTAGTACCTGTAGTGTGCCCATTTCATTATTTGGTACCTGTGTCATCTCCAATCCATTATCTGGTACATTTAATCTTCTTAATCCATTATTTGGTACATGTACAGTCCCCAGTCAATTATCTAGTACATAGAGTGTCACCAATCCATTATTTGGTACCTGTACAGTCCCCAGTCAATTATCTAGTACATAGAGTGTCTCCAATCCATTATTTGGTACTTGTATAATATCCAATTCATAACCAGGTACATTTACCATTCCCAATCCATTGTCTATTATGTTTACAATCATCTTTGGCAATGCCATAATCATTGGTGCATTGGTCCATTTTAACATTTATGGTACCAGAGAAGGCACTTCTTAAAAAATATACCCCTGGGTACTCAGATTACCCAAAGACTTTGTATGAAAACAATAAAATATTCTAAATGCATCTATGGCTGACTATTCAATATTAAAAGTGCCTTCCCTGTGTCCCATGTATATTTTATTGGAACAGCCCTCACAAAGATAAAAGTATTCGCTGTATTTTGTACCATTTCCAGTGAAAGACTATCTTGCAAATGAAGTATCACAACCTATGGACTCATGATAGTTATTATTAAGAAAGAATAAGGGTAGCAACCAATATCAACTGTACTTATTTTTGGTGTGTCATACAAACCTTATTTCAGGCCTGGTAGAACCAGTAACAGTGCTACAGGACGTGGCATTCTCTCCATGCAGGGTCTGAGTCATGGAGTGGTGAGAGTTGACAGTGAGAACAGTCTGACCTCACTTACGCTTCAAGACTGTGGACAAGTTATGCCTGGAGGTATGGTATTATATTGTTAGATATGTTACTGTAATATCTGTCAATCTGTTTTTGTCAAATAACATGTCATTTTTTAGTATCATGATGTCATATCATAATGATTATTCAAGACTATATGGTATAACAATTAAAAATGTCATTTAATAACATCATAATTCCTTAATGTTATAAATTTTAAAATTTGATATATGATACTTATGAAACTCACTGAACAATAAAATATGCCACTTGCTGCATGATGTATATTAATCAAGTCATTTAACAAATTTTGTTCCCAGTGTTGTTATTATATGGTTCCTTCATCACTCACTCACTATAGGGCCCATAATTATAATATGGTTCCTTCAGCTCTCACTAACGACAAGGCTCAACTATATAGCATGGTTCCTACAGGTCATATTAATTATTGGGCCCATCATTATAACATAGTTCCTATAGAACTCATTACAAGGCCCATCATAAATGATAAAGCTCATCATTATAACATGGTACCTACAGCACTCACTCACTACAGGCTTGTTATTATAATATGGTCTCTATAGCTCTCACTCTTCACAAAGCCCATCATTATAACATGGTTCCTACAGCACTACAGGCTTGTTATTATGATATGGTCTCTATAGCTCTCTTTACATGGCACATCAATATACCTTGGTTCCTACAGCACTCACCCAGTAGAGGCTCATCATTATGAGATGGTCACTACAGTTCTTATGCTTTACAGGGCACAATATTATAACATGGTTATTAAAGCATTCACTCATTACTAGGCTTTCACTCTTTACAGGGCACATCATTATGACATGGTTCAAACATCACACACTCATTGCAGGGTCATAATTATAACATGGTTCCTACAGCACATCACACACTACAGGACTCATCATTATGACATGATCCCTACAGCTTTCTCTAATGATAGGGCTCATTATAACATGGTTCTGACAGCGCTCACTCACTTAAGTGCCCGTCATTATAATATGATTCTTCCAGCAGTGACTTACTATAGGGCTCATCATTATAACTTGGTTCCTATAGCTCTCACTGACTCTAAGGCCCTTCATTATAACCTGGTTCCTTTTTTAAGGTTGGTATGGTAATGGAATAGCCTTTTATTATGTGGTAGTAAATTTATATATTAAATGTACTTCTTTACCATGTCGTCTCAAAAGTTGGTATACTCCATGGCTCACGTGGATAGCACTATGTTGAGGGAATGATGCATATCTTTTTTATCTAACAGTCCATTTTCCCATCAATCCATTCATCCATCATTTTTAGTTCATATATTGTTCTCATTGTCTTTGCCACCTTATCAGTTTTAATCTGTACATTACTTAGCTTTTCTCTCTTGGTCTATCTGTCTAAATTATATTCTGGTCTTTTATTAGCTGTGATGGTGGTGATAAAGATAGATGGACCTCCATTGTTGTGCAAGACAGATGAAGTCGGGGAGCTGTGTGTCTGCTCAGGGTATGCTGGAGTTGGATACTGGGGACTCCAGGGAATAACAACTTCTACATTCCAGGTCAGTTTCTTGACAAAAATACCATCATTACATAGGTTTGACATTTAATGCAAACCTTATCAAAACAAGGATAATAATTGCTTTGTTTTGCAAATAAAATATTGTAATCATCCAACAATTTTTGCATGAAATAATTTTATGTTGACAAAAGGCATTGTCTTATTAGTTGTATTGTTCCAACATCAGCTTTCCTGTTCTCTCTTATATTTCTTGCCGAAGCACATAGATGTTATTGCTGCTTCTAAATTACTTTGCCATGAAACTTTACGCAGCATTTCAAATTAAAGTTCTTAATAAATGGAAATTGTGTAGCACATATGTAGTATGGCTGCCCCAGTGGACATCTTGAAAATCTTATTGCTGCTTCTCCTTAGTGAATGGTCATATGAGCTTAAGGTTTTCACTAAATGACTTCTATTGATATCTTCTTGATCTAAATGAAACTGGTCTTATGTCCAATATGACCATCAATAGAGCCAGCATGAAAATCTTGTTATTGCTATTTCTTCTGAACCTAGAGTCACATTGATGTGAGGTTTTCACCAGACTTCTTTTGATTGGTCCTAAACAAAAATGGTACTGATCTGACCTACAGTAGTCTGACCTACAGTAGTCAGCCATGGTCTGACCTTCAGTAGTCTGCCATGGTCTGACCT
>QKMX01357381.1:1036-11225 GCA_003401595.1 Venustaconcha ellipsiformis | reverse complement strand
AAATTTTGTCATGCTTTATTGATAAAACTGCAGACTCCTTTGGTTTAACTCGTATCTTTTTTTCTGACACCCCCCCCAAACACTTATCTCGACGTCTGCTTATGTCGACAATTTTCCCTCAGGCCTGAGCATGTCGATATAAACAGTTAGCACTGTATCTTCAAAGTATACCTGATCGTTCGGTATAAAATGGCTGTCAGGTATCATGGAAAATATAACAGTTTATCAATGGAACTAAATATAAAAGAGATAGAAGAAAACAGCAAATTGTACGACTGGTAGTTCCCAAACATACAGTTATAACCTGCATTGTGGTTAAAAACATGACTTAATGCAGCAATATTGTTTCATGTAAAAAAAAAATACTATTGAAAAGAAAATAATGCTTCTGATTTTTAACTATACTGGTGGCAGACAGCATGAGCTTAAAGAATGGTCTTTCATCCATCATTCATGAAATTCTTTTCTTGTAGAAAGTCATTATGAAAAGAAAATGATGTGGTTTCTCTTCATTTTAATTAGTGATAGGCAATAACAGTTTATGAAATGGTATTGTGCCATCAATCTGTCCATTAGCAATGGTTTGTTATCCTTAATTTTCCACAACCTACTTTGAGGATTGCCATGAAACTTTAAACACACGTTCATCCAATGATCTAGTTCTCCTAAATAAAAATGCTGCTGCTTGGACATCCAGTATGCCTGCCAAGGCTCTTATCACTACTCCTACTGAATTAAAAGTCATACTGATATCGGTTTTCACCAAAAGACTTCCTCGGATGCCTAATTGAACATAGTTTAAAATGGTTATGATCTGACAACCAATATGGCCACCATTGCTATCACTACTCCACCCAAATAGATTGCCATAGCAACATGGGATTTTCACCAAAAACATCTCTTATGAAGTCAGTTCTACATGAAAAACTTTCTAGGTGAATCCAGTGAAAGCTGTATTGGGTGCTTATCTGGAGCTTGTGCTGATGTCAATTGCATCTGGTAGACACTTACGCAACTTAGTCTACCTGATCCAGAGTTTGGTGCTGTGGAGTCAAGTTTCACTCACCACAGTGATTCTGTCACAGCACTGATAGCAAGGCCATCTGCAAAGGGCACATGTAGAAGCACCCTAGGGGCTAAAATCCACTGTTTGATGAGTGTTTAAAGAGACTCCCTTGTTGTGATCTATTTTGTTTGGAAATGGATTCTATGAGGATGAGGCTCACCCAGAAGTGTGGATGATTCACCAGGTCCATACCCAGATTAATGAATGAATGGGATGGACAAAGATGGGACTTCCCAACTGATCAGAAAACTTAGATAATCTAAAAGGGAAATGAGATTGTTCTCTCCATTGACTAGAACAGAACTAATCATATGTTTCTGAAGGATGATGCCCATGTACATTGCTGTAGAAACTGATGAAGTACTTTCATAAAGGTTATAGGACTTAAGTTCAAGCCAGGAGAGAACAAAAAACTGACAATTTCCTCAGTATGCAATCCACAGGAATTTCCATTAAGATTGATGGACATGAACATCAAAATATGTATCTGATTGAGACAGATGGCAAATTCATTCAAACAGATGGAGAGGAATACAGGCCTTTGTCTCCATCTTGAATGCCATTGGCAGTCCTAACCAAAAAAAGCTTGAAGGAAAAATCCAGAGACTGGATTGTGGATTCCAAACAATCTCCACTGCCCAATAAGGGTCTGGATCTCTTGCTTTATCTGATGGTACTTCTGTCAAGAATGGAAAGGATGAAAGAAAAGGGGTTGGAAAAATGAGAAAAATCTGGATCACCCACTCACTTGGTGAAAACAAAAACATTGTAACTGTTTGAAAAACAAGAATAGAATCAGGTGGCTACATGACTGTTTCGTTAGTGGTTGGGGATAGGAATCAAAAGTGAGAGTGGTGGTATAGGGGTAGAGAAACTTTCTTTCCTATCTCCCTAATACTACTGCCTCCTTGATACTACTGCCTCTGAAACCAATTAGCTGTCTCGATGCATAGGATTGGCTTCACAGCAAGCTTTTGGGTTAATCAGTGAACAAACTCATATTTCCTCGTCTCCAGTCATCAGGTTCGATAGGGTGAATTGATGATGATGTATCAAGTAATGGTTGCTGCACAGAGACATTGGGTGCCAGTTCTTGTGCTGCCTGCCTCTGCAAGTCCTCCATCTTGCCAATGAACAGCAGAGGTTATCCAAAGGGAGGTTCAAAGGATTTGGGTGGAATGTGCATGGATGACCTTGTCTGAAGGATGTGCATTGATGACTGCAAGCCTAAAATTCACCAGAGACGCCAAGTCCCACAACAAAGACGTAGCCACTGAACTGAGAATGAGCTTCAAAGTGGTGTGCTGAATGTCTTTATCTGCCACAGAGAAGCATGCAAAATCAGACTGACACAGCATAGTTCTTGTCTAATGCTGTGATGAAGGTGTCAGAATGGGTCATATACCAGTGAGATTGTGAAGAATGCTGGAAACTTGAGTCTCATAAATAAAAGAAAGGCTTTGGAATTGTCTATGTCACTAGTCTTGGCAGACAGACTCAGCAAATTCCTAGAATTTCCCAACTGCAGGGAAGACGGAGGATGCCAGTGTAGAAGATGATGGAGCCAGACATGAGTTCGGCAATACTCCATATATCTTTTCACCACCTTAAAGTTAGTCCGTACAATCTATGATAGGATCTAAGCATGAACTATCCTCAGGTTTATACCAACGTCCCATGTGTGGGTCATCCTGGTCAGGATCAACAGTGATATCCATATAATATATTCACAGTGGCATAGACAAAGCATGGCCATCATCTCTAATACTTTCATGTCCAAGAGAGTAAGTCACGAGTAAATGGCTAGAAAAGCCACAAAATGAAGTCGTCAAATTGGTAAAGACATTATGTCAATGACAAAACAGCCAGTATAGGTGTCAGGTGTATGGACAACAGTGTCAATGGCTGAACTGCCACAATAATTATTTTTGGCAGATGGATGGATCTATCAATAAGATCCCTGGTAAGGGTTGCCAGCAACTATGGCATTAAAACTGAGGAGCAGCTGGATAGTGTGGATCAAGAGTTGGACAGCTGAATGGTAGGATCAGCTGCTAAAATGGATAAGTGGCTGGATGATATGGATCAAGAATAATACATTTTGACTGACATTTGGGAAGTTAGACTGTACATTTGACAGCTGAGAAAGCATCAAAACTGAGGATGGCATGGACTGAGAGCCAGAGAATACCATGACTAATTTAAGTCATTTAAAAACTCCATGTGTCAAGATTTACAGTCCCAAATATCATGCTCAGATGGTGGGGGCAGGGCACTAACACCTGCAAAAGTATCAAAATTCTACAGATTTAACAGCAAAATCGACAACACTGGCAAAAAATATCAGTACTCTTAAGTCCTTTAATTTCCCATATCACACCCTGTTTCTTGCAGTTTTGCTTAGAACTGTTGACCATATATTCTCCAAGCAACTGGTGCACATGTTGCACAAAACCAATAATGTACACTATATGTGAGTCTCAGGTCATGAAATTTCTCGCTGGCTTGCATTCTTGCTTTTGGCATACTTAGTTCTCAAAGTTAATACTGAAATGACAAAGAATGAAGAAAAACAAAGGAAATGCATAGTTAAATGCATTAAAACATCAGACACATCTGTTATAACAGGGGTGATAAATGTGTAATGTGTGCAACCATGAACTTCAGCACATTCTAGTAAAATGTTGTCATGTCATGTACAGCCATGCAGTCAGACAATACAGAAACTTAGTCTGTGTAGATAACTAAAATTCACATAAATAGTTACAACTAAAAAAATAATGTATACCACCTTCAGAACAATCTTCAATACATCTGAAAATAATACAAATTCTCAATGGATGGAATGAAAATAGCATACATATCCACTTGGTTTTGGAAGATAAACTATCAACAATATCTTGTCAGTTCACAACAAAAACTTAAGTCAGCACCAGCTGTAGGTAGCATGGGGAGGTAATGGCAATAGTTATTTCCCTTTGTCTACATATTAAAGACAGAAAAATGAATTTTCATCTTTAGTGGGCTGTATTCAGGAGACAGTATGGCTTATATTTTTTATCCACCAATTTAAGCATAAAACCTTACTAACTGAAAGTGGTTTTGGTTGAAATGTGCTTTCTACAGTCATCTTTCCCATCATATGACTGGCTAAGGTCCCTGAACAAAACACTGTCAAGACATGGTTATTCGTCTAGCATCTATGCTCTGCAATATTCCAAAAAGAAAGGTTTAGCATGTATTTTTGTTAACATAAATTCCTCATAAGTCACTTTCCATTCCTTCACAAATTTTCTCAAGCAAAGAAGGGCACTAAGTTGACATGGTTTCCAATTGGTCCATATTCAACTGCTTCTGGGAAATGTGCTCTTCAGTACAATGTTTTTTTAAAATATACAATTTTAAATTTCAGGCATTTCTGTCACCTAGATATAGCAGCAATCAAGTTGCAGTCAGCCTATGTTTATGTCTGAAACTCAGAATCTGACTTAAGCAATCACATCATAATTGGAATGTTTGACATCTTGGAACATTTTTTACCTACTGCTTTCACTCAAGCTACTGCCAATTTGGCACTTCTGACTGGTTAAATACAACCGATAAAGTAATGATCATGATAAAATTATGAATATATTTACCCATATTACATGGTTTGGTGCATCTGTCTTGTTTGAGTTCTTTGCAGCATGTGACAAGGATACTTTGTAGCCAGCATTTAAAATGGCTGATCTGAAAAGAAAAATTAATGGTAGTTGACATAGAAGATAATTTTTATTGTATATATGTAATCCAATCACAATGTATTGCCAGTCTATTTGCCACCATGCAACTACAACCCTCTCATGTAAAACAGAAACTAATAACATCTTTGGGATTGTTAAACAATAAAAGCAATTAAATGTCCACTAAAATATATGTTATATGAGAGTGCTTTTCCCTTGCAAATGTCATTGTCAGTTAGTATAGGTGAAGAAGTGCATGTTTTTCCAAGAATGTAAATGTGGGGAATTCTTGGAAGAGAATTATGGCATTATGATCAGAATGTAAGTTTTAATAATGAAACATATTATACTAAAATAATGGTTTCTTCTATGAATATGTTATTTATATTTAATTTGTATTATTTGCTGGCTTTTCTAAAAGATCATATTTAAACCTCTACTTTTTACCTGGCCTTGTCCAAAGTCAAGGTCATGATGTACCTGACTAGTAACATTAATTTTGTAAACAACATAATACATAGATAATAATTCTCTCTGAGGATGGATTAGATATTCTGATCATCATTAATAGTAAACATTTGAATCTGAGACCTCTTTCAGTAACATCCAATGCAGAATCAGTCCTATTGTTGTTTTCAGTTTTTAATTTGGGTGGAATTATTTTTCCAAATATTACACACTAGAATTACAAAGTGCTCAATAATATTCTTGAACAGAAACATTAATTTTGCATTATAGTTAAGTCAGCCAAGGACATTTTGGATTAAGTATTGTGATACATCAAAAGACTGTTAGTACAACATCACACTCTAAGCTATGGCACATTAGCACATTCAAGACAACATGCACATCAACACATTTAATATCAGAATTTATTTGGAAAACCACTGGAACTCAATTGGAACCTCATACATGTAGACTTGTGATATAACTGTTAGGGCCATCTGAAATTTAATTCACAATACCTGAAGTTCTTTTTAAACTTTTACTTTCTGTTATAGGGAAATATTTTTTTAATTTTATAAAACTAGTTCATTTTGCTCTTTTTCATTACTTGGTGTAACCTGCATCATTACAATGATGATGAGTGACCTGGCTGGTATCCTGTTGCACTGCAGATACTGGCCACACCAGGTTAATATGAGCCAAATGTGAAGAAAACTGCCAAATACTGAAACTGAAGAATGCAGTTATCCGACCTCCATACCAAAACTTTATTGTCATTCAGGAAACAGTTTCACTCAAATGTTATTCAGGAAACAATTGCCATAAACTTTGGAGCATAAGAAATTCATAAGATACCAAGATAACTCCTTGCAGGCTACATGGATATACCAATGAATCCATGATTTTAGTGCCACATTTCTTTTTTCAAACAGTGACCACTATGGTTTTTTTTAAATTTTGTTACACACAGACATCATCATATGTTCAGCATATTAAAATATAGCATCTGGCAAATAATTGAAAGTCACTTGTTTGTGGCCTATACATTGTACCTAATGTACATAACAGAATATTCTGCAATAAATTTGAAACTACTCTTTTCCAAGTTTCTCTTTATCAGAAACGAATTCATAATTGAAAAAAATTGTAAAATGTATGTGGGTAATCACCATTTCATTTTATTTCTTGATTACACATGAACTTTTACAAAACAAATCATGATAGACAGAGACTTGCACATCACTCCTTACCTAATCTGCAACAGAGTTGGGGGCGTACAGTGAAGAATGCTGCTAAGTTCATCTGTAATGTAGTAAAGGGGAACAGGCAGTTCCTCTGTCATGACACTCAACACTCCCTCAATCCGTTTGGCTGTGCCAAATTGTTCTGGTGTTGCCCTGACATTATTTATAACCTTGCTGATAAAGTCAACATTGTGTATGGCCTCTGCCCAAATAGGTCCTCCAAACTGGTGCTTGAATCCGCAATGATCACACCTTTCTCCAACTGGGGGTCCTGTAGCAGGAGAGTACTTAAAGTTACCTCCCTTTGTTGGAATAGTCTGCCCTAGTCTTTGTAACACAAAACTGCCACAGCCTGTACAATTATACACCATGGCCATCTTACTCACTGATCTTTTGACCTTTCCCTGACCAGTGAAAACTTTAACAAATACTCGCATGTAGAAATCAACACTAACAGAAAGTAAAGGTTCAATATATCTAGAATAACGATTTGCGTGAGATTCAATGCACTGTAAAAGAATTCTAAGTCCCATCTCATGGCAATACTTTGCATGTAGAGACATAGCTCCATATTTAGCATAGCATGTCTCTCCTGCATTTCCACATAAAACAGCTGCATCTGTACATGTGACACACAGCAACCCTCCTTCTGACACAGCTTGAACAGCTGCATCAAAAAAGTGTGATGCACTGCCATATGGGTCAAGGTCAATCACATCAAATCTGTCCTTGAACCCTTTATTCTGGTACATCACCATAGCTGCATCTCCATAATTTTCATGAACAATGCTCTGAAGATTATTGTTCTGAACATTCTTCTTGATAATCTCAACAGCAGATTGGTCAAAGTCATTGGATATTACCTCTTTGACCCCTGGAATTTCCAAGCCAAAGCGAATGGAGCGGAGACCTGATGCAGCAAGACCCTCCAAAATCCTCAATCCATTTTCATATCTGACTCCAGCTTTAATAAGGTCTGGAATTTCATGGTTCTGCCTCTCCTGATTATCTAAAGTTTCCTCACTAGGAGGTTTGCTATGTAGGTTTCTTTTTTCTTGTATAATTTTCAAAGACTCAAAGTGTTCTCTTGAGAACTGAGATATGACAGCTATGGTAAGATCGCGGTTAAATTCTTGCACTGGATTATAAAATACTGATTTAGGCTGGAAAACTGTTGCTTTTCCTTCTTTCACAGTATTAAACATTTGAACAAATTCCTCTGATGCTTCTTGGTCATGTTTGATGGATGTATTTGTGTTACACTTGTTGCTGTCAGTCTCCATGGTGTCAAAGCCTCCACCTCTACTATAAAGAAACGATAATAATTTTGATGCTGGAAAGACAATGATTATGATATGATTATGATGATGCTACAAATAACAGCAATGCCAACAATGATATAGTCCATTTGAATCCAATCATAACAAAGTTTTCCACTTTTTCTCAAAATCTAGTAATTTAAAAAAAAAACATTAAGAAAGTTTAAATAACAAATTTTTGTTGGTCTAACAGATCTACTCAAATACTCAAGAAATACGCAAATTTTATATTCCTCCAAAATATTTTTTGTCATCTAAATTGACAATGCAAGTTATTCGAACACCGTTGGAAGAATCAGCTGTTACTGCATCATATTGCAGCCCCTAAGAAAATTGTAAATATTTTTAATCTGATTCTTCCTGACAATTTGTTGACCAGTGAGGAATGTTAACTGCATTCAACAAAAAACCATATTAAAGTCTAACCATTTAATAAATGTTTAATAAATGAGTTCAGCCTCCTGTCTTTTTTCTGCGAATGACAAAACAAGCAGGTGTCATCTAGCCAGATATGGAAAGACCACTAATAGTAAAACTACTTTTTTGTGGGTGTGAAGAAAACTAATTTTAAGTGTGTAATGCTTTCCTGCTACTATTGCATTGTTTTTCGGATCTGAGACTATTCCATAGTACAAGCAAATTACTCTCTCCTCTGATTAGCATCAGAGGGTTAGAATTAAAAGGAACATGATCCAGTCCGACTCCTTAGATAAAAGTTATGGAATACCATTCCCTTTCTATTTGGACTACAGGATATTAGAGTGGGGTGCAATGATGGAATCTTTGCAACAGTAGCAAAATAAGTACATGCAATAAATAAGTAAAGTTAGTTCCCCCTGCCCACCCACCCCCAAAAAACCCATACATTTTAAAAACATAGAATACCTGCTATATGATGAGTCGAATTAAAGAGATGATGATGCAAATGACAAACACTGCTGTTGATTGCTTTATTTTTATTTCATGATATATAGTGGCAGTCAGAAAGGTGACTGAGACTAGATCCAAAACTCCATCAAGCTGCCAATGTGCTTGTAAATCATGTGATGCTCACATTTTTGCCAGCAACAGTATTGGTCAGTTATTCCCTGGTATTGGCATGTGTTAGGGTTTAAGAGACATACATCAATATGTTAATTATTACCAAACCATCAGCAATAAAATCTCTTAAGGTGATAGTGATAGGTGTAGGATTTTGATAAATTACAGCTTTAACTTAAGTCTCATTATGAATTTAGAAAGTGTATTCTTTCCAATAACACTTATAGATTACTGCATTTGTAAGGAAAAATATGAAAGGTCATACAGTATTACTCCAAAAAATGAGCTCATATTTTCCCATACAAATGCAGTAACCTTCTTACTATATGCTCATTTCATTTTCTATCTAAGGCTAAATAATAAAGAAACACATATCCAGAAACAAAGTAATTGAATTTATGCTGTATTTCAAAATAAATACACAACTGTCAATATACAGTAACAATATTAATGCACACATAGCACCACACCAGCAACATTATGAACTTCATTGAAAAAAATTCTCATTTTGTTTACTTAAAATAGATATTTAAAGCCATATTTTGAATGAATGCACATTGAAAAAAAAACTTTTCTAGTTGGTCTGAAATGGATGAATTTTGTTTTTCGTTTGATCCAAAACAAATTTTGCTTTTCTGCTTATTATGGACTGGACTTTTTGGGTCAACTCAGTACAGTAAGGAGAATGTGAATTCAGCTGGAAATGTAGTCAAAATTATAGTACAATTTCAGTGAGAATAAGGTTTTCCATCATATGTCATGTCATTTGGATTTGAAAAACTAAAAAAGTACAGTTTATGGAAACTCAGTATGCATAAACAGAAGTATTACTATTCTATTACTAGCTAAAGAAGACTTATGTTTATGCCCTGTCATTTGCAATGATTGCTGTTGGTGCGATGCCAGCTATAACCTGTATCGTACAGTGTATATCATCTATTTCTAGACTAACACTGTATCAAAATAGTTAAATTTCTACTTACTTGTTACATTTAACATTAAAAAACAATTACAAATATTTAACCAAATTTATCTAATAATCAATTCATAAATTCTGAACTGATATAAGGTATTTTCTTTATATTTACATTGTTGCCTTTAACACTATGCATGCATGCTATAAATATGTCAAGTGATTTCATACACCTCATCTTAAATTCTATATACCCTGGATGAAATGCAAATATCTCATACAATGCATAGGATAACACCATCAAATACCATGAAATTTCTCTATAATGGAGGATTAATGCCATGTAACCATGGACACCTTGGCAGTGATACATATGAAAAAAAAATTTAAAATATAGGTGTGGTGGCGCTCTACAGTTTCGTATTTAGCATAGGGTT
>QKMX01357377.1:0-12380 GCA_003401595.1 Venustaconcha ellipsiformis | reverse complement strand
TGTCGACATACGTAAGAGCATTGCCGTTAAGATGTATAGAATTGACACTGATTGACCATGTCAATTATGCAGATCCAGATCAGGGTCTATATTTTTTGCAATTGCAGCAATGTTAGTAGTAGAAGTATTTGTTGTAATATTATTAACAGTTGTAGTAGTGTTCACTAAGAACTGGAATTATTCACAAGGATTGGTATCAAAAGCTTTTTATGAATCCCCTGGGTGACTTCATATTGATATGCAAATGAGGCAATAAGCCATTGCTTAATAGCACTTGAGATTAAAGGAACAGCTAGGTAGATATTTACCAAACTATTTATTACCTTAGAAAGATGTTTCTGAAGGTGAAATCTGGAATTGTGAAAGATGGAGTAGGGTCTTTTTTTTTTGCTTTTCCTTCTTATTCCAAAAATAAGATTGTGAAAGTTAGAATATCAGATTCATAAGCTGTACATCTTGATGCATTTGAAAAATATTTAAATTTAAAAATGAATCTATAGCATAAAATTATTTCCAGATTTGAAGTGATAGCCTGGAGTCCTATGGTATCATGTGTCTTAAAATAAGCCATTGCCTAACAAGGAAATAAATACATCAATCAAGCGATATTTCTTTTATAAATTGGAAGAATGGATATAGTGCAAAGTATTCCAAAATTTAAAGTAGCATCATGAACTTTTTAAACAAAATTTTCAACCAGCTACAAGGTTTCACTTTCATTATACATGTTGTCACAAAGTGAAAATAAATTAGATCAGTACATTTTTATATCTTGTATGAATTTAAATATACTTGTATTTTCTTTGTAAATAAATAAAAAAGTGCAGTGTGCTGAATTAAATAGGTATTATATGGTAATGTCTGGAAGTCATGTTATTGAAATAGTTGTAATTGCAATAGTATGTTCTTTTTCCAATATAGATCAATGGATACAAATCTAAGAGGATGTCTTCTTTAATTTCTTTTTAGATTTTCCAAGATATGAAAGAGAAAATGCTACATTGTCTGCTCCTGTCAGTGCCTCAACGTCAAGTGTCAAATTTGGGTCATATGCCCCTCCAAGACGAGAAGTGAAAGGTAATTTCTATTTGTGTGATTTACTGTTATCAAGATAATGTTATTGCACTTTTTGTCATAGACATTTTTGTGTCTTCAATAATACATAGACATGTCCCTTCAGTAATCCATTGACATTTTTTGGACATTGCTCCAAAATCGGAGATAGAAAATATGCATACTTATTTTTGAAAGCAGTATCAAGGTTGTACACAACTTTTGTTTAAATTAGTGACAAGGTTGCATACACCTTTTTTTAAATTATTGATAAAGTTGTATGTACATATTTTTTAATTGAGTGGCAAGGTGGAATATAGTTATTTTTTAAATTAGTGATAAGATTTAATACACTTATTTTTAAAATTAGTGACAAAGTTGTATATACATATTTTTTAAATTAGTGACAAGGTTGTATATACTTTGAAATATACATTTATCATTAATAAAATATACTTCACTATATACTAAAACCTGTCTTGTGTGACTGCTGCTACAACTTGTCACCAGTCATTTATAGCCAAAATCATCACACATGGATCAATTTTATTATATTAAGATCACCTGCAGAATGCTCATAGTTCATTATTATAATTATGATAACAATAAATGCAAGTTCAAACAGGCAAATGATGCAAATGTATTGTAACTTTCTCTACATTTTAAGAGTTGTCTGCCCTATGTACCTTCTCCTCTTTCAGCAGTGCCTCAAAACACAGTAGCATAACCTTCGTTGTGATATTTTTATTTCCCCAGGTTACCAAACTGTTGACAGCCTGTTTCCACGCAGTACCACAATGTATGTGGATAATCCAGCTGCACGAAGTCATAAACTGCATGAGCTGAAGACAGCCAATTCCCTGAATGCCATGTCTAGGGATGATAGTCATGTAGATAAAACTAGCAGGGTTTCAGGTCCTCGTGCTCTCTCCATTCAGGAGCAAGCTGGCATCAACACAACCTTCCCTGGGAACACTGAGTATATGACACGATATGCATGGCCAAAGTCTGATATGAAAGCAAGTCGTTTCACCATCAACCCCACACCAGACTTCACACTACATGGTCGACCACTTGGTCTGACAACTTATGAGCCCAGCTTTACTGAATATCAGTCACGCTATGAATGGCCAGATGGCAACAGAATTGTTAAGTTGCCATGGTTACGAAAGTAACAGTCACCAAAGTTGCTTAAAGCTACTACTGGTAATAATTTTATTTTTTATATTGTATATTTCTACAAGTTATAAGAAGAACTGTGATACTATTCTTGGATGTTGTAATGTGTATGTTATTTTATTACATCCATAAGTCATTTACTCTATCATGAAGGAAAACTAACATCAAGAACATGGCTGCAGTAACAGTGTTTACTTTTCAAATTTTTCCAGTTGAAATCAGTTTTAACTTAAGACATGTACATCCACTGAGATTAGTCATGACTATTTCATTTGCATAATATTGTAAGTTGCATGACTATAAACTATTCCTAATAATTTTAGATATTAAAACAAGATTTAAACTATTCAACCCCACTACTATTACAGCTGAGAAATTATTGATATGGGTGTGGAATGGCCGCTAGCTCTATACAAAGTTTTAGTAATTCTTCAGATAGGACCTTTTGCATCTTAAAATTTGTGCAAACAACCCCTGAATTTTTAGAAAATAATGGGCTCATTGATCCTGATCACTACACCATAAACTAACCCAAACAGTACACAAAACATCTGATTTATTGGCAATTGATGGAGGTAGGAGCTGTAGCAGTATTGCAGTTAACATGCTGGACTAACAGCTAAAAGGTCCTTGGTTTGAATCCTCCAATCAAATCAGCCCAGGTTGTCTATGGTGGTTTGTCATTGGGCAGGACACTGTACTCCTGTCACTTTAGCACTAAATAACCAACCTCTTTTGGTATGCTATAAAACAGAAAACGTCCAAAAATACACTGAAATGGCATAGTAAAGTAAGTACACAATTTTTAAGAGGCCAGTTCACATTATTTTTGAAGTAAGAAAAAAAAAGAGAACTGTAAAAGATATGAATTGCCCATCATGTCACCTAGGGATTTGACTGTTGTATGAAAGCTGTAGATCCTTAGTAAAATTTTATGAAAATATTAATGGATGGATGCATGGATAGACTGACCCATGGATGGTCATTCTGTCATAAGACAGGTATCTAATTAGTGATAGTTACTGTTTGCATCATACTTCGAGTCACTTATTTTTCAGTGTTAATCAACTAAAATCATGACTAAAATCATCGTGCTACAATCCTTTTGAACAACAATTTGCCAGGGATATGGAATATTTTAAAGTTCTTTTGTCACCATGTGTACTCACTTCAGCACCGTATATACTCACTTATATATTGAGTAAAACAGCAAACAACACAGACCCTGATCTGCTGTTGAATTATGTGATGGCAGATCATGATCTATGCAGTTTATTGCTGAATTCAATTTATAAGCAAGTGTATATGGTCTTGCATTATCAATAGCTTGGCTAGATTAAACTAACTAGAGGATTTCTATACTGTTTGTCTTGTATGTAAAATTAACTTGACCTCTTTTCCAATTATAGTATAAGCCTGACTTGTTTAAGTGGTGTAAGGGGAAATCATCTTTGTGCAGTGAGAAAATAGCATAATCTGTAGATTTAGCCATCAAAAGTATAAAATAATTAAGATGGGAACTATTGGAAATGATTAATGAAAAATATAAACTTCCTTTGCCTAGTTAATCTATCCTTAGAAAATTGGAAACCATGACAAATGGTGAGGTTTGAAACCTCTGCAGAAACTTTTCATTCAAAAAATGTTGAATTGTCAGTTTGTAATGCATGCAGTCACACATATTTCATGGTCATGGTGCATACTTCTGATTTCATCATGTAAAATAATGAATAAAACTTGGATGAAGTAAAATAATGAATAGAAGATTCAATGAATAAAAAATAAAAGTAGGTTTTAAAAAAATGTGATTTTAATATTGGGATTTTCATTATAAAGTTGAGATTTTAGTGTTTTATATAACTGTTTAACAAACTACTAAGGTTTATGTGTTTTTGAAGAAGGATGCCCATGGATTGGCTTCATTATTTTTGTGATCTTCCATGTTTTACTATTTATTCAGACAGGTTTTTCAAATGCATTTTCTAATGTTTTATATATGTTGACTTCTTAATGATTCAAAACTGTGGACAAAAATGAAGTTTTTGCTTTCAGTAATTAAGTTTGAGATTGACCTCCTCTCCTTGTTTTGGTTAGAGTCTGAAATGTCTAACGTTGATAAAACATAGTAAAAATTTACCAAATCTTTTAAATCTTGCAACATTTTGATATGATGCACATGTATGTTTATATATATATATATATTCTTTGTGGTAAAAGTACAACAGGAGAGTTGAATGTGGTCTTTGTGTAACTTTCATGTGCCAAAATATTTTGTCTAGTTTATGTTACATTTTATCATTAGAGATTTAATAACATAGTGGCTGTACAAGCTTACTTAGTATAGCTGAGTGTAAAAATAGTATATATGCATGATTATAAGGCTATTCAAACTGCTAACAACACAGGCCATGTTCTGTCGTCACATGTTATTTGTTCTACTGAACAGTCCTAACAAACTGCAAAGATCGCAAGCTGTGAGTCCATTATATTCTGGGTCTATGCAGTTTGCTGTTTGACATGATGTATAAATAAGCATATATGGAAGCATCTACTTTCCTGTCAGGAACGGCCTTACTGAATGAGGGGCTGGATCATTTTGGCAGGGCCCCCTGGATTTATACATGGGGGCCCTCTCTGAGTACAGCATTTGAAAATAAACTTTTAAGCAAATTTTATATGATATTGAACTTCAAAATTTTCGTTCATAGCTTTAAAATTACTTTCTCTCTATAGATATATTTTTAAAAATTACTAATGTGTGGGATCCCTGTGAGTGTAGGGTCCGATTGGGCCAAACTGGTCCAATCAGCCTAACACTGGCCCTGTTTCCTGTAATTGTCAATAAAGCCCCAGATCATTACACTTTTTATTCTTCATTCAAATGTAACTATGTCCTGCAGCATTTAAAATAGTTTGATTTCATGAAGCTCCTTAATGTCAATCAGAACCTTCTAGCACTCTGTAAAATTACAAGATAGGTGTTTTTTTTAAAAAAAAGTCTAATATAATATCATGCAGAATCAAATAGAAATATCATGACAACTGTTTGTAACAAACTCGCATGCCACAAAGATTTTAACTGAGTCGCAACTCTACTGAAGTTTGGTGTATTTGACAACTGAAATTTCTTTGCACCATACCTCTGGATTTCTAGACCAGAGCTCTCAAAATTTGAATATGGGAATCCATTCAAGAACCTCTATACAGGGGAACCTTTCTATAATGCACATCATTATTATATGAACTCAGATACAATGCAATTATGTCATAGTTCCTGATGTTTGTCTTAGATGCCTCTCATTCCCTGTCACTACTCAAAACATCAGCAAGGCTGACAAACAGATAAAAATAATTCAGTTAAGTTTAAGAAAGCTGTAGCTTACAGATCAAAAATCAGTGTTCTTACATGGCAGTGGTTCATTTTCATGAAGCATGGGCCTGTCTTTAAAAACCTGATTGTTATAAATTGGCTGGTAGTAAATTTGTACTATACATTGGACTGGCACTTTTTTGCCTCTCAATACATTCATCAAATTTTTTTTTGTGTTGACCATGGTTTGATACATGTGGTTAGCAGTTATTTGCCCCAAATACCACATTATAGCAAGATTTCTCTGTAATTGGGTTTGAAATTAAAAACTTTACATATTAAACAAGACTGCTGCCATTTGATTTACATAAATTTTCAATTTTTCAAAGGCTTAATTGTTACATTTTTATTCATGATAAAAAGTCTTTTATAAATTTTGCATCTTCCAATTAAATTTTGCATTTCTAATGCCTTTTTTTTTAAAAATGAAACAAATATTTAACATTGCACTGTTCTATAATTTGCTGGAAATTATGGTATGACAGTAATTTGGGATTATATATAATAATTATATTACATTTTTAATGCTATAGCATCATGCCTGAAGTTGTGATGGTAGATAAATAAGAAAAATACTGACAAAAAGTGTATGAATATGTTGATAAAGGAAAGAAAGTTGTAATTGATGAAGGAAAGAAAGTTGTAATTGATATTTTTAGAGTTTCATATTGAAATGTTTACATAGGTTGCAATACATAAGAAGGACTTTGTGTTACAATATTTAATGTGATTTATTTGTTGAAATTGTCTTTTATGCAATTGATAGTCATGTATTGAAATAGTGAGATTGACACGTTATGTAGAATATTACTTAATCAACATCTGCACATGTTACTATTGAAGTAAAATCTTTTTACCTTTGCTTTGATTGTGTTATTTTGATGATAATACAACCTTGTGTTGTTGCAATTATTACATTAATAAACTATTACTTGCTTCTGTAGTTAGCAAACTGTTTGTCATGTAGTAATTAGCAAATGATACTGCACAAAAAAGTAAGTGTCTTTTATACTATTGATATCAGAAGGAAATGAGAACAACAGTAGTAAATGAATCAATAAATATGTTTTATACACGTTTCTGAGTAATATGTGTACCTTAAGCACTGGGTAACCTTGTATAAATTAAATCCAACTGCAAAAACTGTACAGACTTGGAGCTTTCATTGCATAATGTGCCAATTCATCTGGATTTATGTATTTTGTTTCGGAGTATTTAATATGGGAGGCTATGTTGACATTTATCTGCCAATGCATTATGTCATAGCTTATCAGTTCAGCATTGTTTGCAACTGGATCTGATTTATATATGAGTATAAACAGTTCATTAGATTATTAGAAAATAGGACAGCAATGATCATAACTAATTTTTATCAAGGTGGGAATGTCGTTTAGTAAATAAATAAATAAATAAATAAATAGAAGTGAAAATGTATGATTGTATAAAGACTTTATTTGGTCACATATTCTGAGTCCAGTTTGGGAACAAAGCTACATGTATTTGCATTTCTGTCAGTGCCATGTTCTTTGCAAAAATTGTGTACTTTAGTAAATTGCAATCTTTTGCAGATTTGTTTTGATATTTTTGATTGGTAATATTTTTGATTTGATAATAATATTTGATATGTTTCTTGTGAACAACCTTACCTCTGTAAATATTATTGGCAAGAATACAAGCAATATTTATGCTAAATGCACACTGAATGCTGAGAAATTTGCACTTATTAACCTTAACCACATCATCCCATTTTTGAATGAATTCAAATAAAATAGTAAATATATGGCTGCATTGAGTTTTCAGTTTTGACAGTTATTCAGTGTGAATTCGCTGATGATTATCTGTACTGATTCTTAGGTCCCATTTTTGGGATATAGTATTTTTTTGTAGGTACCATTTTTACACAAGTCCCTCTTCAAACAACATACACCTTGATCTGCCATCACATAATACTCCAGTGGATCATAGTCTATATTGTTTGATCTAATGATTGCTCTTAACAAACAGGATAGACCCAAATCTGCTGGCAAATAATACACCAAATGATCTGGGTCTTTGCAATTTACAGTTGAACCTGGCGTATAAGTGAGCAGAGATGGTTCTCCTGGCTTGTCCTTGTTTTTCAGTTTTTTGGTCATTTAACTTGCATTTCAGCTATTATAACTAAAGCAGATGTATTTATTATTCAGAATATTACTTGGGCAATCAGTAGTTTTGAAAATTATTGTCTTGGCTTACAGATATCACTAAATTGTCTTATTTATTTCCCCTTGACCTTGACTTTTGATCTTATTTTAACCTTTGACCTTTTAACTCACCATCCATAAGGGTTTACACTTGTGTGCAAATCTTTCAGAGAAAAAAGAAATAAGTTCATTTATAAAACTTTAAATCAATTCACCACAAGCAACTATAACATTGAGCATGTGACCTCAAAATTTCAAGAGATGTTCGATATCCCTTGTTAAAAAAAATTTGCAATGTCAGATCACAGTTCATGTATAGACCTTTCTTTTATTATTTGAATAGGTGCAGCTAAATTTTTATCACATGACATACTATTATGGTACTGATATATCTCAGCATTCTGCTCTATGGAAGCTATATTTGCACATTTACTGTAAAGATCATTATTTGCACACGCATTTAGGTTTATAGTGCATCTCTGTGAAAACAATATTTAGCAAATTGATCGCCGTAAAGTTTCATTGACATTTTACTTTTGAACTTTTCATGTGTAATTTTGTATAATTGGTTTGTTTTTATCCCATGATTGTATTTCATAGTATAACTCTTGTTTTCATCAGTTGTTTTTTTTTCATAGTTCTAAAGTTTGAATTATTTTTATGAAATTGTCTTTAAAAGAAATTTGTTATTTAATATTATATTTTGGTACTTATCAAACATGATAACTAAAATAGAAAATGATTTTCATACCTCCACATTCAATCACTTATTCTTATAGCTTTTTTATGAGAATATCACATCTGTAGGTATATAATTGAATTATATATGCCAAGAAATAAATGCACAAATGAATGTATTAAAATTACTTTCATGATCAAAGCCTTAAATTCTGTTCACTCTGTCTATGTCAGATATGTAAATTCCATGAAGACTTAAAAGCTACAAAGGAATTTGAACATCAAAGACCCAGCATACATCTCTCATTTTTAATTGAATTAATATATTACATTAATAATTATAAAGGTGGTCATATTCTTCTTAATGCGGCAAAAACAGATGAATAAAAATGTTTCTTCTTTCCACAAACTACTTATTTTACAAAATCGTACAAATAGGCTGACATTCCAAAGATTTTTTTTTCTCTCAAAGATGTGAGAGTAAAAGCTTTTTAAATTTTCAAGGAAAAGAAAAAAGTAATCACAATGTTTTTTGTATATTAGATCAGATCAGTGATTTTTCATTTACTTGGGCAATTTAGTCTCTTTTCGTTCTACACATAATTTGTAAAAGTTCTTGTTCCATTTAAATTAAATGAAATATGGATATCAGTTTTGTGAAAACAAATATGTTAATTAATATGCATTTTGTGCTTTACTTACATCATGATATACCTATTTTCTGTAATGTTTGAGAGTATATTTTGGAAGATTTATGCGGAAATAAAGTTGTTTGACAGCAATAATGCAATATGAAAGTGTTTGTGACATCCTGGTTTATACAGTCATTCTAATGTCAGACATGTAAAATCAGAACCAGTAATCAGTACATTAATGACAGATGTGTGCAGTAATATGCAGTGATCAGAGAGAGGTAATTATTGATAAACTGTCTATAGGAAAGGTCTATAGAAAAAGCAGGAGATATTACCCATTATGAACTTTAATAAATGGTTAACAAAAAGGGGCATATCAACAGAATAACAAACAAATGCTGTCTATGTCTCACCTTTTAAAATTTACAAAATAAACAGACATAGAGACTGCTTTGTCTCACCATTTACAATTGACAGAATAACAAACATTGAGACTGCAATGTCTCACCTTTTAAAATTGACAACAACAAACAAACATTGAGACTGCAATGTCTCACCTTTTACAATTGACAGAATAACAAACAAACATTGAGACTGCAATGTCTCACCTTTTACAGTTGACAGAATAACAAACAAACACTGAGACTGCTATGTCACTCTTTTTATAATTGACAGAATAACAAACAAACATTGAGACTGCAATGTTTCACCTTTTACAATACTGATTGCAGGGAGGATAAAAAACTAATGACAGTTTTTAAATGAAAACAGAAAAAATTGCTACACCTTAAATGTTTTAAAATTTTACAAAAAAAAAGTGCTAAGGATGAGCTTATGTAAATGTTTGATGACAACCTCTTCATGGTCACTAAAATTAATTTCACTTAACTGAATCCTTCTGACCCCTCCCTTTAACATTTATCTGACCCCTATGAAAGTTTTATCATAAAATTCATTGATATTCTATGACCAGTGTTAAACTTATGTATAGATTCAAATGACTAAAAACATGTGACACCCAATCTATCAACCACATCAGTATGACTTCATTCATATCATGTAGTGAATTGCACTAGTGTCCCAAATCCTGTCAGCAAGGACTATGACAAAAGCACTGTATCTAGGAGTGTTTACATAATTACTCATACCTGGCTAGCAATATGATTGGCTAATAGCCCACTCTCAACAAGGATAAGAAGCATGTGACTGGTGTTGTTAAGGCAGCTCAATGGGCGCACGCGACCTTAATTTCAAAGTCAAGTTGACAAAACAGCTGGCAAAATGTTTGTAGCCCACTTATAATGAAGTGGATTGAACCTAAATGTTTTAGCAAATATGTAATTCAGTTAAGGAAAAAAATCCTGAGGAACAAGTTTTGACACAAAATTTAGCAATGTTAGTTTTATCTCAATGTAGACCACCTGTAAAAACTTTTCAGCATATTAATATGGACTTGTTATCCTAGTTATTGCTATGTAGGGTGATGTACCAACAGTGCAAATTTGATAATGATTAAAATCATATTATCAAGCCTAGCATATCTTTTAAATATTACTATCTACTGCTGAATTAATTTCAAAATATCTATGTAATTGAAAACTTGGGATAATCAGAATGACTAATGATGTAGGAGTTCATGGAGATTCCACATGTATGTGGATTCGTACTACGAACCGTATAATATTTCCGCCTATCCGTAAAAGCTTGAGGATGCAAATTAGATAATGTGTGAATCCCAACAATTGTTTTCGTAAAAAGGATACTGTCAAACATAACTTAACCACTTGTATACTCCTTAAAAAGTAGGCAGAAATATAGGATTTTCCTTGATTTCATCAAAGGCCTTAGACCAAGTAAGCCAAGGAAGGAAAATGTCTTCATAAGCTCGACTTATACCTAATCAGAAAAAAAATACTCTCATATGAGTTCCAACCTTTTTTTAAATGAAAGGTCTCAAAAGACTATGATGCAGGCGATGAGTCAGCTGCAAAATCGTTACATCAGGAATACCACAAGGATCAGTCCTTTATCCTAAACAAGCTATGGTAGGTTAATATCCATAATGCTAAATCAGCACACGAGACGACCAACTATAGATCCTCATCTATCTATCACATCTGACCATTCGAGTTGTTCTATGACGACTAGTCATTTTCAACATTCTAAACTTGTATAGATCCTGCTAAAGCAGTCTGACATCATAGTCCTTAACAAACACCGGTTGTACAATTTTGAAAAAAAAATAATGCTGCAAATGTATTCAGATAGATTTGCTTCCAACTGCCATAAAATCGTATTATGATTTCCACCCCTTGCTACCTATCTGCAGATTCTGTTGAAAAAAAATGTGTTGCTATGTATGGAGCTGTCAGGAAGCAAACATTGAAGCAGTCCCTGGAGGTGATAGAAGAATCATGGCCCATGGGGTAACATTCTGAATCAGGATGAATTTGTAACATGACTATTTATACTCAATAGGATACAGTCACTCAGAAATGAAATTTAAATACCACCCGTAGTCAAATTTTAAATATAGTCTGCAGTAACAGTGTGAATGCAAAAGAAGGTCTATTAAGGGAGATATGAAAGCCTCATTTTGCAGACATTTTCATTTTGCGTGAAACTCAAAAGCTGAAAATTGTAACCTCTTACATTAGGACTAACATATTCCACCATTACACTGGCAATTCAACTTCACAGGATGACTATATTTATTTTTTTAAAAAAACCAAAAACAACAACAACGAAAAAATGCGACTGGAGCTTCATACATAATGTATATGTCAAGACTCTAGAGACGCATTGAACACTTCTTTTCATGACCCCAAGTACAATACTTGATATTAAGAGCTTTTCAACGAAAAAAACCCAGGTTCCCATAACAATTCAGAAACTAGAAAAAGTACTCTTGGTCGAATTGGGCAAAGTGGAACTATCAGCACCTTCTTGAAAGAGACGGGAAATTTCAGTAAAGAACTACATTCTATCCAGAACAATGACATTGCCATACAATTTTTAAAAAAAAAATGAAATTCTTCGAAAATGACACAAGGAACAGTACCATGATATGACTGTTAGAAAAAAGCGAAGAGACTATGGAACAGGGAAGATACAGAAAACCGTAAAGTTCAGTAAAGATATCCAGTGCATCGGGAGAAGGACAATTCAAATCCAACACCAAGTCAACTTCCAAGCTGAAATGTGTCTGGATATCGTGGACTATAATTCTTAAAATAAGACAATTTATTACAACTTTATTCTGAATCACAGACAAAAATGAAT
>QKMX01357340.1:0-10765 GCA_003401595.1 Venustaconcha ellipsiformis | reverse complement strand
ATATATATGGTAAAATAAATTACTGACACATTTCAACATCTTCCTATGAAATATATATAATTTTACTATTGTATGTTCACATTATGTACATATGGAACATTATCTTTGGCTTGCTCATTTTACAGCCCTAGATTTTAGATCCATTAACACTTTAACTTTTATGGTCTAACTTTCAATTGGTCAGATAGGCAAGGCATTTAAATCTTTGGAATGCTGAATCTTAAAATGTGAAATATTTTATTTCAGGGTGGCTCATTTTATAGTCATAATGTGGTTCAAATGGTACAAATGTGATACAATTTCTACTTCCATGAGGTTTATTTTACAGTGTAATAGAGTGGTTCACATGGTACAGGAGTTGGTTTCTTGATATTTACATTGCCATACTTTGTGGGCTTTTTTGTTCCACATTTGTGTGATGGAATTACAGATTAATTGGTATATTGTATTTTCAGGAATTTGGTATGGAATATTGACAGGAATCACAGCAATTGCTATTGTGACAAATGTAAGTTGAGCAGAAAGCATTTTTTTTACATTAAAAGATGGGAAATGTTGTTAGTGTTACCAGATAATGGCATTTCACAGTATTTATTTTATAAATACTTTGTTTTGTCAACAATTAAAAAGTTTAGGGACTATAAAAATAGGTTGGTATGTCTTTCATTAACATTTTTTGAATACATGCATGGATTTCCATTGTTTGGAAACCAGTTAACAATTGTGATGAGTCAGCAGTCCACTTTCCTGTATAAAGCAATGCAATATAATGAAACACCAACTGAAAATTTTAGGGTAACCAAGAAAATTATGAAAATTATATCTCCAGTTTTTGCTCTTGAAGCAAATTAAATGCTTTATTTCTATTGTTCATTTTGGTTGCTCATTAAAAGGTGAATTCAATTCAACTTGTCTCTTATATTTTTCCCTATGCAAATTGATGACAGCTCATTCCAGGTCTATACATATTTTTGTTTCTGATGCACAAATGTGTCAGTTTGTCCTAAAGTAATAAAATATTGCCTTGTATTTTATAACCTAAAGGGTGTGATTGTTATACATAAAGATATTTCATGCAAAATTAAATTTATCTCCAAGAAAACAACTGATTTTGCTAACATCAACAACTATCACAAATATAACAAGCAATGTTTCATGAAAATTCTAGAACCAAACACATACACAGAGTGTATAAACATGTGCAGGTTGTAGTATAAAAAAATGCTGACACAAAGAAATGTCTCATAGTTTCTTATTCAGCCATAATGTTCATATATGCCATATTTCCAGATAGTGATGGGATTTTTAAGCTCAAGAAGAGTGTTCTGAGATCCTAAAATACGTTGAGGATTACCTCAGAGGTGTTCATCTGCACTGAGAGTCAGATTTTATCCAAAGGATCTTATAATCAGTTGAAACTTCATACAATTTTGCCCTGCACAGACAGTTCATGAGAGCACTGCAAATTGCCCTTTTATCCCAGTGGTGGCCAAAACTCTGCCTTTAAGGTCCAGGGATCAAAGTTGTGGACTCTATGAAATCTAATCTCTACAAATGGCAGGATCTCTTCTAGAACATGGTTGACATCTCAATGCAGGCTGAACTTAAGAAATCATGATCTGTACATTGGCAAGTTTAACTCACAGCAGTGCTTACCTTTTGCCCCCTTTCCAAGTAAGCAAGGTTTAGCCCCTCAGGGAGTCTTTGTCATATATTTTCATGGAGATGAAGAAAATAATGAATATCTTTTGATCTAAGCTGCAGATGTTATATGGATAATGTGCCCTCATTCTGCCTGTCACCTTGACTCCCATAAATTACTTCAGCAGGCAAGAGAGATCCATGTCTCAAGAACTCTCCCATTTCCTTTCAGGATTTTTTGAGTGCTGTCCATGTTGACAAATCCACATTAAAGTCTATAACATTCATGTTAGGATCAAGGGTTCAAAAAATTCTGTTCTGGGCATAAGAGCCTTTTAAAACTACATTGTATTTGTATACTCACCAGCCTTCAGTTGGCTTTGTACATGCTGGATCATGATCCATGTCAGCCTTGCAGCAGACTCCCTACCCCCAAAATGGAATGGTTTCAATAAACACATCTTTTCTCTTGTAACATCTGCATCCAAAAATCTTCAGAAAACAAAAGAATCCAAATGACACCTAATGCTGTCACTCTCCATCAGGCCACAAAATCATGGACAACCTGCTTAATCTAGTGAAGGACAGTCTCAGGTTGGTTCGGCCTACTCCTCACCTGCCAAAACAGCTGTACATTCAAGCTTTCTGTCCAAATCCAAATTTGCCGAACCTTCATACCTGTTCTATATGAAACAATGCTTCTGAGTTTAATATTTCTTTATACAATTGGTGGGCAGATTTACTGGGAAAGTCCACAACCACCTTGGCAAATGTTTAAAACTTGTGAAAGGAAGCAGAGAATTTCTCCCAATATAAAAGCATAGACACAGCTGTCACTCTAAGTAGCCTTGATACAACAATTTGCTTTCTTTCTCCTATAGATTTTTAAAGAAAAGTTAGGCTTGACTCACAATTAAGGGCTACTGTTTCTGGTTTCATAACTATTTTGCCATGAAAGAAGGGAGGATTTAGACCAGAGCAAAACATCTCCAACCTGATGAATTTCTTGGTATCATGTATATTTAACTCATGAGATTAAGGCAGTTGCTGATAGCACAGCACTCAAGTGCAACTGTTCCCTGACTGGCATCACTCAAGTCATGGGATGATAAAGAGTAGCATTATTCATTTCTTACCTTAGAGGCTATTCATCTGTAAGAGCTCAGTTCGACTTGATGGCTCCTAAACCAGCAGCATAACATATGATCCAGGTCTCTCAGCAGCTTTGGAACAATGTAGGTTACTCTTCTTCAGCTGAATGTTTTTCTCTGAGTTGTATCCATGCACAAACCCTGTGCCAACCCATGCTTGTATTTAACACATGGCATGAAACTTATGCACATCTTTGAAGAGAATGGAGTTAGGACCATCTCCAGGGTAAGTACATGAAATTGTCTCCTCTCTAATCCAGTTACCAGTTCTCTTAATATATGATACTGAAGTATCATATTTGATAGAGGAACCAAGTTTTTTAGTAAAATATATTTCTTTGATAAATCAGGCATATCTTCCTAGACTGCCCTGAAGTTGCATTCCTGGAAGAGCATGCACACATGTTTCAGCAGTAATGACATGAATAAAAGTGATAAACACTATTTTTTATTGTAAGTGGTTCACACACTTAACTACTTAGCAGAAATAGATAAATGTTAAGTAATTTATTTTATAACATACAGTAAATGCTGAAGCTGTTTGGACAGAAGAATATATTTTGGTTTGATTGGTTGTTTCCTGCAGAAATAGGTTACTTAATGCCAGGGCAATTGAAGAATGTGTGTTGCTGACAAACATACCAAAGTAACTGACTAGGACAGATCCATTGGTAGGATTGCATAACACATCTTTTTGGTTGCAAGTCCAGCATATTAACCACTAAGCCACTATATAAAATCCAATTAAAAGGGTTATATTATATGATGCCTCTGGTGACAAACCTAGCTCAATGAGCCCCCACTTTTTGTTGAGTCTGTGACAGCCAAGGTGGAAGGTCGACATATCAACCTCTTTAGTATCTATATATGTACAGTCCATCCATACCATAGACTAGTCTCAATACTAGAGTTGTTTGTATGTTCCTTTCTTTCAATAGCATTTTATCCCACCCTATTAGGAGTTGGAATACAGCATTCATGCATGCTCAACATCTTCAGAACTTGCTTCAAAATGATTTGTTTCTGAATGATTTGAACAGTCTTCTGTTTAAATATTCATATGTACTTGTGTCAAATGCACACCATACTGAAGAAAACCCAAAAGTAGGATCTGCTGCTAGACAGGATGAATACCATGCCAGCTGATTAGTGTTTAATACAGTTTTTCTGAAATTTACAGGTAGAAAGAATAGCATAGGTTTGGAGCTGTTGATGTATTGTGCAAGTCCACATTTTTTGCATTTGGGTGTGCATTATTGGTTATAATATATGGTACTTCTTCTACTTGTTTTATAGAATATTTTCTTTTCTATCACAGGCTGTAATCATAGCCTTCACATCAGAGTTTATCCCCAAATTGGTGTACAAGCATTTCTACATCAACCAAACATTGCAGTACTATGACTTTAGTTTGTCCATCTTCAATGTGACAGACTTTCATCCCAAGAGTGTACCTGATGACAAAAAGTTTGAAATATTTGGAAATATCACAACCTGCAGGTGAGTTTCAAAGCAATGTATGTGTCTTGAATATAATTATCATAGTGTAATTTTGTTTAGCAAGTGTTGAGCAGATAGTTGTGATTGTACACTATTGTTTTCATAATGGAGATAATCCAAAGCATGGGAAGAAATTTATACAGGAATCATCCCAGTGGTGTCACTAGGGTTGGTGTCACCCAGTGCAGTAACTCATAATGTTACCCGCTTAAACCCCCTTCCTGCACAATAATTAAATTTTTTTACAGATTGTCATTTTCGTATCACCCCCTCTGATAGTGTCACCTGGTGCGGTCCGCACCTACTTAATGATGCCACTGAATCATCCAGCTGACACATATTTCTTGGACAACTGCCTTATGCTCTGAGGCAGATGTTATCCAGATCAATGAAAATGGGTCAACAAAAAAGGCTGAAAACTTCTCATGTCTAAGGATTTTAAGAGTACAACAGGACTTATATCAAATTTCTTAACATGTGGTGTCTATCAAATGTACCATTGAAGATGAAATAGTATGAAAGACATTTGAATGTGTAAATTTTTGGTGGAAACCTTAAGACATTTAATCACTTTGGGGCATTGACCTTAGAACTTTTATTTTAACAACCAAGTTTCCAATAATAGAAAAAAGACAAGAAAGAAATTTCTTATTATATGTTGTGCATTTTGTTGCAGATATCGTGACTTTCGGAATCCACCAGATTCTGATGATCAGTACAAGTACACTATTGTCTTCTGGCATGTACTCGCAGCCAGGCTGGCCTTCATTGTTGTTTTTGAGGTGAGATTTCTACTGTACCATAATCTGGATGACATACAAGGTATTACAAGGTAATACCCCATTCTTCACCTATTGTCAATCCAGGGTAAAGTAGTTGGCAGGACATAAGTATGACTTTATTGCCAGCATCAGAGGTAAAGCATCAGTTATGATTTATTTTGAACTTTTGTATTGAGATCTTTGTTTTGCAGGCCATATGTTCCAGGTTCAAGGGAAAAACTTTCTTGTGACCAACATCAAGCATAGTTTAGGAACCATTTAGCATATTTTCTAATGCAGTTTGGTGCATTCAATTGTCTTATCCTTTTTGTGGATTTTGTCTCATCAGGTTAATAACTCAGGTCCGAGTTAATGTCTTGACAAATAACTTCACATTTTCACACTGATTATTGCTTGTAACAAGTAGGACTCCAAAATTGTTCAACATCGTTTGATGCAATTTGGTATAAACAGTATCTTGTAGACTTACATGTATGTTTTTATAGGTTTAGTCTTATTCTTTTCAGCCATAGTTATGGCCCTTATTAAATGTTTTGTTTCACTGTGGGGCTCTTTGTATCTTCCTCATGCTTTCTAGTTTGGTTTAGTTATCAAACATCAAATGTCACCTTAGACAGATATTTCCTCCAATGTATAATTAATTTCACACATTTTTCTTAAAAACCTAACAAGTTGTTTACTATATATCTGCATTTTTACTGTGAGAGGTTCTATCTATCGGTGTATTTGCAAGATGTGGATATTTTGTTTTTGTTGCTGGTTGCAAAGTACTGTCAAGATTTGTGAAAACTTTTGATTCATATCACAAACAACTTAGTGTTGTGCAGATAAGGATGCAGTTGTTTACAGAATTTCTAAACATTTAAATAGTTACTGAAAATGATGCAATTGGATATTGATACAATTAGAATTTTAACCTGTTCATAAATTATTTGATTTTTAAATTTTTAAAATTTATTTTTTATGTACTGATCATCATTAGATTACCTAGGATTTGAGTTTTTCATATCTCCTGTACTCCACCAGGCTGGTGATATAGGTTTTTAAAAATCAAAATGATGACATTCAAAACATTTTGAAGTGATGTCATATATTATAAACATTTTATACAGTATAATATACATAATGCAATAAACGCATGCATTCAAATCAATATTTTTCTTGGTCACCTCTGGCAGGATTCAGTTTGTATGATATGTCTTTGTTGAATATATAATGACAATTTCAGGAGAACATCATTATGATCATTGTGATACTGTTTCCTACTTCCGAGTACAAGTATATGATGAAAAACTCGATAACAGCAATGTATGTTAACTCTGCCCAGTGACATACTAAATTTACATAGGTGTGATATTGGCTGATAAGGCATAAACAGTAGAATAACAAATGTCATTCAATGGCACATTGAGTAAATTTGTTATGGACTGTGCATGTTTAGTAAGACATTATGCCAGATCCAAATTAAGGGTAATAAAATCTTGCTCTCAAACTTAAAATCAATATGCATCATACAAATGCACAGGACATAATTTCCATCCATCAGAAATGGGTCACATTTAAATTTGAGGCATCAAAACCTGAGGGTATCACACATGCCTATTGAGGACCTTGTTTGTTCATTTCTGATCAAGAGTGAACTGAACCAACTCTTGCAAAAAAGAAATGTGGTGGGTGCTTAATACAGGTTCTATTTTTTCAATACTTGTTTGATGGGACTTTGAAAAGCTGGCTGTTTAAAAATGACAGATGATTGCTCAATATGCATGACCTATTAGGCAGCTTCAACTTGTCAAAGTTATATAAGAATCAAATTTACATTTCCAAATAATTGAAACTGGAGACAGATGCCATCACAGGGATCATATTATGTGCACTTTGTTATCTTGTCACCCTCATTGAACATTATGTTAAGATTTCTGCCTCATATTTTGGTGTGGAGAAGGTTCAGGGTGCTGGGAGACCCAACTAACAGCTGGACAGATGCTGTATGCACAGAACAGTGTTATATATGGACATGTCCATGAATACAGACAGATGGACATGTGCTTGAAAGCACAGATCAGTGCATGGCTTGGACAAATGGACAGGTCCTTGAATGTATTGATAGACAGGACAAATTAATTTTCTCTGCAGAAATCAGATATATTTTAAACATATTGTAATCAAAATCTTAAAACCAAAACATTATATTTTGCCACTTGCATGACAACAATGGGAATCCAAAGTGGAAACAGATTAGAACTCCAGTGAATGTCCAAATAATTTTTTTTACCAAATTTTAGACTATTATTTCAACTTAAGCTTTGCTTGTCAACACTCAATGTCTTAGAGCCAAAAAAACATGTTTTGTTGTAAATATTACAGACTTGACTCACTGGTCTTTCTTCAGTTGCATAAATATATGACATTGTGAAAACATTTTAGAACACTGGTGATGAACTTGCTTTGCTCTTTAGTATGTAATGGTCTGTCCAAGATTAGTGCTTTTCACATGGTTCTCAGTATTCTTTCACCTTATGTCATATTCATATAAGCTGGTTAAGGTTTAAGTTGTTAGAACTTGGCATATAACTGATTTAATATCAGTAAAGTGTAAACTTATGTTAAACTATATTACAGAACCTGACTGTGTTCCTGACATGGTTGATTATGTACCTGATTCCAGACATGCCACATGCTGTCAAGGTTCAGATGTTGAGAGAGAAATACCTGGCTAAGAAGGCACTCACTGTTTACCTCAAAGACCATCAAATAGGAGATAAACACTGTGCCAAGCAGCCTCTGTGATGCTTAAACCTATTCTTCCTTGCACAGTTTGGCTTGAAAAAGATGCACTGTGCAGGGACAGAATATTGATGTCAAGGAGGAACTATCTTCTGACTTAATTCCCATTATTACATTAGAACAAAGACATGTACATAGCCATTTCAACTGTGCCTTTTTCATTGTAAATTGCATAATTTTTTAAGCAAATTGTAGATATCCTTTGCTAAAAAGAATACAATTATTTTACAATGATTCTACATACTCATGAAGATGTTTAGTTTCAGTTATTTTTCATCTAAAATGTCCCTACAATTTCCAAGCAAATACTGCTCAGGTTGGAGAATATATATACAGTTTAATTAATTATACCTTCATAGGATTTATAATAGTTGGGTAAACTCAACTCTGTTTTCACTTGACATGACTTTTGTCAGCTTAAAGATGCAAGTTAATTTGCACTTGGGTAGCATTGTCAAGCACAATCACTTTATTAATACAGTTATTGATGTATTCTTGTTAATTTATCTTTTTGCTCAATAAAAAACTCAATCCCATTCTTTGAACTTGGAAAGTCCTATGCTTTTTGCCATATTTGTTTAAAACATTGAATCAAATGGAAGAAATTCATTACTGTCCTTGGGTTAATATAGTAGACTGCTTTATAGATAAACCACCATATAATGGAATATACAGTATAGATAATTTTGTTACCACTTAATAAAAAAAATGTGAACCATGTAGATACGAACCTTATAACATGAACTGTTTTGTAATGAAGGATGCTATAGTGAGGAGTAATGAACGTGTACAAACATTTATGGAAAATGCATTTTAAGAGTTTAGAAAGGGTACATTATTCATGCCACTTCTTTTTCCAGAAATATTTGTGAGAAATAAATTACTTTAAAAACAAAATGTCTTTATGAATCATTGGATTGTTTGGCTATTCTTTTCCATTTCAAATTTTAATTATTTGAATTCCAGTATTTAAACATTTTTATAATTTGCACAGGATTATTTTGTATGCTTAAAGAAAACATACTTTGATTTTAATTGTGCTGTGTGTAGCAGTAGCAAATAAATATGCTAATATAACTTGTTTTATGTTGATGAAGACAAGAAAGATTAAAGAATGGTTGAAACAAGAGACTGGAATAAGCAGACAAAGTAAATTGGTCTCTTACTTTACAATTAAAAAGAGAAAATTTTCAGGTTGTGATGTAAAGGGACCATATATGTTTCTTTAAGGTGATGCACTAGTATTCAAGACTAATTAGATCATGAGGAACAATTACTAGTCAAATTGGAGTCATAGTTTTTAATAGCATTGAATTATAAAGAAAAAGTAGTCACTTATATATAAAATTTTGTTCAACTTTAAATAAAATCAAAATGGATTCTTTTGGTAGCTAAAAGATTATTGTGATAAAAATACCACTAGCTGGCTACATTTTTGTTGATCTCAAGATTGCCATGTATATTTGTTTCATCTTCCTGAAACAGGTCATCTTTACGACCATGATCTAAAGGGAGGTAATATATGGTATCAGATGCACATTAGTGGAAATAAGGAGATTAGTCACCAATTCTTTGCTTTTGTGTTTGTTTTTAAAAAACATGTCACTTAGCAGGGTTTTTTTTGCTACCAGAAATGTAAATCAGAGATCTCTCTTGATGATGACTGTCCTGATGTTTAGGGACTTTAAATTGTATTTCCAAATTATTTGCTGATTTCTTGTATAATTCTGAGAATTTCATATTAAGTGCTTTCACTTTAATGGAAAAAATGGTATTTTGCTACCAGAAGGATCTGCATTTTCCTTTTAAGTATATGTTGAAAGTTAATGGAGGAAGAGGAGGGGCAAAAACAAAATTCTGTAATCTCTTTAAGATTTCTGACATGTTACTGATTATTTCATTGAAATACTAAGAATGGGTGTTGCACTGCATTTGTTGTCCTGCTCCAAATTGGTTTTATTTTTGTGAAACATTGATACTTCTCTTTTTCCTAAAGGAAACAGATTTGCTTATGTTCAGCAGGATCTTGATATTAAATAACTTAATGCAGTTGGTATATCTGCTATGCACAGAAAAATTGACAATTTTGCACACAAATACTTGTAATTCCAAAGGTCAAATTAAAAACACATTATAGTATACAAGTGTTTAACTTTTAATTTGTTCTTGTTCTATATTTGTTAATAATGCTTTTTTGAAAATAAAATGTTTCATCTTCCTTACATATTTGAATGATGTCAATGAAGAAGAGGTTTTCCCAAAAATTATTACATTTAATTTTTAATTTTAGATTAACTAAACTTAGCATGTGAGTACATCTAGACATTGTTTTTGATATGTTCTGATATCTCTGCCAAAGATATCAAAGACAAAGACATTTGTAGGTCACTCACAAGTTTCTTATGAACATGTGAACTTTGATAAGTAAATAAATATTTTTTATACCACATATGATATGACGGAGATTCTCATAAATATATTTAAGAAACTGTCTTATGTGGAGTCTTGAAAATTATTTTCATTCACCAAATCGTATTTTAATTGCATGACATATCTTTTTATACAGTTAAGTTCTGTTTTAATATAACATTAGTTTGCTTATGGTCTATGATATAATATACAAGTTGCTGAAGAACTATTGAATTGTTTCAGGGCTATTACTGTGTGAATATGGAACATTACTTAAGTTACTACAACTTTAATAGAAATTTACACAATACACAACAAGAATAAAATAGTCTAAGATATTTATTTTCAACTATATAATTGATATATTCATTTATTCACAACTTTGGCATATATTGGGAGCAACTCTGCGGCATACAATCAGCAAGTTAGAAGCATCTAACTTANNNNCATACAACAATATGAATGCATACAGACTAAGAATAATATAGTAGAGTA
>QKMX01357338.1:1985-12958 GCA_003401595.1 Venustaconcha ellipsiformis | reverse complement strand
AAGGTGTAATTTAGTGAAAAAAAGCGTAATGATTATGCCACCAAGTGTAATGGCTGGCATGTATGCCTAGGTGGTCCAGTGCAGAAGGTTCCAGACTTCCACACAAAGAAAAGGGGCATATGTGCCTCCTTGATGTCAGAGATAAGCTATGTCAGACATGTTGTTGGGGGAGACCATGACACATCTACCCATTACTCTGTCAATGCACCCTTGCAACACTGGGTATACAGCCTTCATTTCTAGGTTGTTTATGTGGAGGGATGATTCAGAATGGGGGTCTAAAGTCCCTGTAGAATTAAGCCCCTGAGTTCTAAATGTCCGCTCCAACTGGAAACTGACTTGTCTGCAAGTACACAGGAGTGGGGTATGGGTGCTTGCATGGGACTCCAATCATAAATCTATCCTGATTCATCCACCACTGCAAATGGAGATGAAATGCTGTCCTAATACAACCAAGTCTGCAGTTCATGGTTCCCAGAAGGGACATGTAGCTCATAGCATCTCTGATCTCTCTGATCCTAGAGGCTCTAATGTTCTGGTTTGTGGGGAAATTTCTGAGTTTGGGCAAAAAGCCCAACTGAGTTACCATAGATAAAGAGCAGTACAGATCCTGATGAAGAGACTGGATATGAACATTGTGGATCATCCAGCCATTTAAATACTGGGGAATTTGTATTCCATGTAACTGGAGGAATCTTGCCACTATTCTCATAACTCCAGTGAAAACTCTGGGTATGGAAGAAATTCTGAATGACAGGACCCAGATTTGAAAAACCACCTTGTCTATGCAAAACTGGAGATATCTGCAGTGAGGAGGAAATATGGGGATGTTTAGATAAGGCATCCTGAAGGTCAATGGAGACTGTCCGATCAGATGGTTCAATCACATTGCAGACTAAGGAAGTCTTCATCTCGAAAGGTTCTTCCAGAAGAAACTGGTTTAAAGGGAGAGGTAAATTATAATGCAAAACTTTCCACTTTTCTTAGTGACCACAAAGATACAGGAATAGAAGGTGGGTGAGTGATTGTTCATGACCCTCTTGACTGCCCCTTCTGTAAAAGGATGAGCAGTTTCCCCCTTAGTTTCACCAGACTGGATTGATAAAGGAAGTTCAACTCTAATTTCTTTACTAGCTCTCTGTATTGTTCCTTGCAAATACGAGTGCTAACTGAATGCAAGACTCAATATTATAAATTTTTATTTGCTGACAGGTGGGTGGAATTGCAAGCAGCAAAACATCAAAAGGGACCAAGCTTGCCAAGAAGAACTGAAACCATGACTTTAAACTATCATCATTAGTTAAAAAGGTTAGCCTTTTAAACGTAACAGTCTCAGATATGTAGGTATCTTTCAGTTGTTAATTCTACTTTTCATATGCTTTTTATACTTTGATACTTAATACAGATTTCTCATGTAATTTACAATGTCATGAGAAATTTATTACATAAATCTGACTGGCATGAAATGTCCATGCAAGATATTTAAAATTCCGGCATTAAATGCCCAGGTTAATTAGATCCATCACATGACAAAATATTTTCTGGAAAGAGACTTGTGATTTATATCATACTACCTTGTGGGTCAGCTTTCCTATAGGCATTTCCAGCATCTACATATTGTGTGGCTGCATCATGTCGACTGCTGAGTTGTAATTGAATAGTGGCTGCACGGCAGAAAGCATTTCCGGCAGCTGACAATGAATAAAAATATGCATTAAATTCTTCAATAGCAAACACCCCTCAAACAGGAGCATTTATAAAACACATATTCTTGCATTCCTTTCTTGGTCTCACCCACCCACCCAAAAATATGAATCCCTGGGGTCAAGTCCCAAAGTGTAAGAATAGACCTGAAGACCAATTTTATCTGAATTCATCTATTTATGTCAAGCAAGTTTACATGTGGTTAGAAGGTGAAGATCTCAACAGTTTCAGAGTTTCAACCCAGGGGGTAGCAAGGACCATGGGGCAAAAGTCAGCTGTATGGATGCATTTGTCTTCTCATGCCAAGTAAGTGTGTAATTATCATTCATTTAAATTTTAATACCTTTAGGCCAAGTAGAAGTGGGGTTGGGAAAGACACAATGACACAATGACATTAGCAAGTGATCACAGTCTGTCACATATTGAAACCTGGACCTCTGAACAATTCTCAGACGTGTGAGAAAAACAAAAGTTATTTGAAATTTATGAAAAATTTACATGTGTATGCCACCTTGAAATAAAATCTACATAATTAAAAAAGTGCTGGCATGATCTACAGTGAAATTAATGACCAAAGTTTTATGTGTCTAGCTTTAACAAAGCAGGTGGATGGGTAGGAAGGTATGGGCAGATTGTAATACAATATCTATTTTTTTTCTAAAACATGTATAATAAGACCACTCCCAAATATCAACCATTTTGGGTAACTTTTCTTAACTTTTTAGGATTGGAAATTTATCATCTGAAATCAGACCCCCACTTTCAATTTCCACAGGTTTTAATTAACAATTTTTCCTTGTTATTCAATTCTGCTTCTAGTAAAAGCCTACCTTCCATCATCATTCATCTTCAACTAACTTACTTTTACCATTCATTGATTTTCCATTGTAAGTTTACCTCCCTTTCACTGCACTAACTTTTTTCTTCCTCCTTTAAGTAGTATTAGGAAATGCGATATTATACTGTACTTACACATTAGGATAGATCATATCTAATTTGGTACTATAATTTCCTATGAAGTCGCCAAATTTCATCCTAACAAAATTGTTACCTAAACTTAGACTTTGTATACGATAAAGGCCATTCTATGGAATTTTTAATTCCAGATCTTATTCAATTCAATTTTAATAGTTATACATTATTCGTCAGCAATTATTTTTCGTAAAAATTGTTTGAATGAAAAGTGCTTGCATCAAAAACCAGTGGTTACACAACGACCAGGTGTTTACCAAATTAACCTGCATGATACATTGATGAGGATGCTGTAACCTGGTAAGTATTCTCAGAGAAACAATTTATCAACAAATACTTTCTGCATCAAACACATTTCCACAATCACATGAATATTAGGAGATAATGTAGTAATGCACACGTATTCTACCTTTACCAAGAACTTCTTTGTTGGAAGATGTAAATATATTTTACAATTGGTTACTAAGGTAACCATATCTAGGGTAGCTACTCTCAACTCAAATGGTTGATAGAGTATACTCTGGAAAAGATTCAAGTTTGATAAAAACTGGCTCAGTTGTTCTGGACAAGAAACAAAATTTTGGTAGAGTATGTCCCGAGACAATAAAATTATAGAAACCAACTATGCATTGTTATCATTTATTCCTCTTTATTTTTCATCCTGATCAATTTGTTAAAGAGAAAGATATTTCCACTAACTCTGTATGCATGTATACTGTATTGTGTATCGCTTATGTCAGATAACACATGAGACACTGTCAACTGACATGAATACTGAGAAATGAATCATGTTTGGTTGTACTCAAAGGTCTGAATGTTATCATACTGAAAACTGAATCCAACAATAATACAAATGAGAGACAGACAGACACAGAGAGAGGGAGAGAGAGAATGAAAGAGAGAGAGAGAAATATCAACCAACTGCTTGAAAAAGCACCTGTCATTCATGCATGACACTATGTAAACTGCAAAAACAACCAAGACTGTACTATATCCAGGTAAACTATATGACAGTATCTCCGATAAAAATCATGACTTGAAAATACATTCACTGTAAGCATCTATGGGTACAAAAAGTATTATTAAAGCCAATTATTGTTGTGCATAATATCATCCTGCAGACATTAACACCTGTTTGTATCAATTATGATTACAGACAGCACACAAATAGCAGATAGGTTGATTAAATAAACACAGCTTGTAGCAAGCAAATAAATTCACTGTCTGAAGTTACTGGCAAGATATCAAATACAAAAGTTATTTTATTGCAAAGCAATCTGACTCTGGATAACAACTTTGGTTCCTTTGTACCAGTATTCATGGAATTTTTGAAAATAAATTGAAACAATGAAACAATTTTTTAAGTCACACAATCTAGTGCTTTGTGCATGAACATCAATGACCTAGCATCTCCATGAAGATTTGGAGGAGAAAATAAAATAATTCCATAATTCTTGAAGGCCAGATGAGATGAAGATAATTTCACAGACAATATGATCATTAACATGGATGAAACTTCAATGTACTTTGATCTCATTTCTGGACTAACTGTCAGTAAGTATGGGGTTAAAAGTGAGAATTTGCAAAACTAGTGCTAATAATACAGAGTTTAATATTTTTTAAAATAAAATTTATGTTTGAGTGCATTTTCTTAGATGCAATATTTTAATGATTTAAAAGGTATCCAACACTTATGACTCAAACCCCACCCCCAATGTGTCCCAGAACACACAGTGCACAAAAATTACTTATTTATCATATCCCAAGAAATAAAGTCTCCCAGAATATATGGTAAATAGGTTAAATGTATATGTAAGTCAATGTACATAAATTTCCTCTTTTTTTATGAATCAAAATAGCAATTCTGAAAAGTGATGCACACATTTAATATATCAATGTTCTTATAGCATACTTCCTAAATTTCTCATTGAACTGCAATAATCCTTACACATACATCACTCACTCTCCATTGGAAATTGCTTTTCAATCACACCATGGAACACATGAAAATGCAACTGCTTGCAATATAATAAAGCCTGAAATCAGTACCAACCAGGCCATTTTTTTGCCATCTTGTAAGCATTTGCTGCACGTACAAACAGTTCTGCAGCCTCTTCTATTTTGGATGATCCACTGAAAGGAAAAATGTACAGTTTGTTTTTTATGAGCAGTTGAATGGAAAATTTATAAGCTGGCATCAAAAACATTGTATAAATAATACATAGACTCGTGTCCTTAATTAGCATACATGACTAAATATACAATTAGTCTTTCCACCCTGGATTATGATCTCATTAAATGCAATAATTATAATTTTCCTTTGGACACAACCTCCATATTTTAACTGACAAAATACTATATATATATTCACAAGTAATAACTGCAATCAAGAAAGATCTATATCTGCCATATCAAAATGTACCCGCAGATCAGGGTCTTTGTTGTTTGTTCTACTAATTACTCCTAACAAACTTAACATATGCAGATCTGCATGATGCATTTTGTGACAGCAGATCTGGTTTAGTGCAGTTTGCAGTTGGACTCATCTTATAAGTGAGTATCGGTTTATATAGTAACTTGCTTAAAACTGCATTTGTACATTACAAATCTGGAAGAAACTTGATAGTTGGAATTACGTTTCAAGCATAATTTGAATATTACACAAAAACTGTATTTGCAAATTTTGATCTTTGATATGGTAATAAATTTTATGGAAATGTTTTCCCCTCAGTCAAATGAAAGATCAGTAAAAAGGTAAATAAATATGTGAAAGCTGTCCTACAACTGGTTATGTGCACTCAGACTTGTAAAACAGTTCAAAATATATTGTGGTCAAGACTTAAGCAGACTTACATTAAAATCAGCAGGTAATATCCAATTATTTTTAACCTCAGTAATCTACAAAGGCTTGCAGTACAGGGTATGATATGGTCATACAGGAGAACAATTTTCAAGAAAAATGTCTCCTTTTTTGTCTCAATAAGTGATGCATGCTGAAGGTCAAAGTTTGTAATGGCAAAATAAATGTCTTGACAACTGGTGTTTTACTGGTTCTACAATAATACTGAAAACAAAATCTACTATGCTTGTTTTGAATATATAAAGCTGTTGCTTAACTTCTGCAGCCTTAAAAATATACAACGCCATAGATACATGTAATCCTGGGGCCCTTTAAACTGATACGTGATCTCCTGGCTAAACGGGCAGAAATTAACAACTTTCTGGGAAAACATACATTTTACAAACAACTACACACTATAGTAAAAGTCATATTACTCATCTTAAATTAAATATAAATCATTGTTTTAAAATTTAATACTAATTCTGTTTAACCAAAATCTATTCAATCCTGATTATTTAATGTTCTATGCCTTAATTATCATCAAGAAACTTTCAGAAGAAAATAATTGATCACTATGAACTTTTACAATTGTGGCCAGGTACTAAACTGGGTCAAGAAAATAAACATGTCATGTTTAATTGTCACAATAAATGGTAGTGCAAATTTGTTTATCAACATGTATAGGTTTCATTGTGTGCCATCACAGCATGTGACATTCAATTCAAATTGTATTGGATCACACCTTCAGGCTGATCTTGTCTAAAAATGTACACATACTTTAACATTAATTGATTTACCCATACATAATTCTCAAGACGTGCAAATAATGACCTTCCAAAGAAATATGGATGTATGAGGATCCAAATAAAGTGAATAATTGCCATTTAAAGCAATATAGAATCAAATTCTAAAATGTTACACACATTACTGAAATGGCATTGAATTCCTACATGACCTGTACAACTTTGACTATGGTAACTGTTGCTAAATTTTAAGTGTCCATTTATGATACAAAATACTGATATTTATGTCCAGTTTGTTAATAATGAGCTAGTGCTATCTGGAGTTATTCCACAAATTAACTGAAAACCGTGTCTTAACCTAATAGCAATATTTAGTACAACTGGAAATGCTATTTGGTTTAACCTTGGATTTGTGTATCTCTTCACTGTCCATTCATTCATGAAATTTTTAAATATGCACAACTCTCATTTGTTAAGAAACATGACTGAGATTTTTATTTTGATGACATAAACTCATATTCCAAGTCTGATTCAAGTCAGAGCAGAAATATGGAATCCAAAGTGGCAACAAATTGATGCCTGACAGACAACACAAAACAACTGACAATGGTAGGAATGTACATCAGTTTATGTCGTTTTTTTGGCCAGGTGAGTTAAAAAAGTACGAGTAGAAGATGGTTTACACTTGCCATATGGAGACAGAAGGCAGTCCACATAAATAACCTTGTTAGCTGCAAAACTGTTTTAAGTTCAGAAAGCATTCTATGTTGTGACTTTGTAACTAAAAATTCAAAAATTGCAATTGTAAGTTGTGAACTGTCACCTGACCTTCTTAATCATAGTATGCTTGCAAGCAAATGCCATCAACACTTTCTAATCAAAGGTGTAAGCCATGATTTATAGTTAAAACATCTGTCAGATGCAGTTTAATTTATGTTGTAATTGCTATCTGGTTTTGAGTGTGCCATTTCCTACATTAAGTAGCCAGCTTTACATAAAATAATATGCCTGGATTCACACAGATGTCGATTCATATTCCTACTGTAGTGTGTGTGGGACTGATAGACCCAAAGACACTCCCCCCCCCCTTCCAACAATTTAGAATATAATGATTATATTAGTGATAACTGTCATTGTTTATGATGTTACAACTGCAACCTTTACCTTGCCATTCTTTAATTTTGCTTGCTGCAAGTGTGAATCAAGGAAGAGATTACACATTCTTTCCCATATTAATCTAGCCTAATTCCATTTTGAATCGGTCAATTTTCCAAGATATGGAAATAAAAAACAAATGACCATATTCCATTCACTTTTGCATTTTGATATTTAAGCAAAACACCATACTACATCCACATTTTTATAGAGTTTGTAGATCTAAATCCTGAAGTTTAGGACCATCTTCAATCACCCCAATCAATTTTGTTACATTTTTGGGGCCATGGCCATTTGTCTTGATGTGATTACATATGTCTTGAACCTGAAGATTCAGTGTTGCTTGGGATGCCATTGCTCTAATCCTTCCACAAACATGGCACTATCTGCATGAGGCTAAGAATGTTCCAGTTTTCTCATTTTGTGGCTCAAAGGAATATATTCCCATGATTCTCTCAGTTCCTTTGTAGTCTGTGTTCTTAATCAAATTCACACGCATCTGCTAATTACTATATGCTAGCATTGTGAGAGTCATGCTCATCTACAGCCTAGCATTTGGTGTCAAAGTAATTTTGTAATTTAAAAGCAAAGGTACACGACACTGAAAAACTGGATTCTTTCTCTATAATATTAAATATTTTACTAAAAGTGAACATTAAAAATCTGATGACATGCATATTGTCCTGAATTACTGCAAAGATAAAAAGGTATTGTTATTGGAATTCATCTTTACAGGGCGAAGTCTTGACTTGGAAGGAATCCTGGATGGCAACTTTTAAAATCCTATGGAGAACCCTGTAATAATGATAGAAATTTCTGCAAATTTTTTTTAAAGAGTCTACTCACATGGACACCATGTGCCCACAACAGAAATTATTTGCAGAACAACCAGTTAATGTATCAAGAACAAGTTCAAAATATTAATAATGATTTAAACTCAGCCAAACATAACATACACACATCAAAACCATTACAGATTTGGCACTCTATCTATCAGATGTCAAAGAACCATACAAATGGAAATTGTTCTATGGTGTTTATTTTGCATGTCACCCATTTACTGAATTTTAAAAAGACTAGTCTCAATGCTGCCTTTCAATATTTGCACTGTGACCAGTGTTTGTCTCATAGACTGGGTCATAATAATTATGCAGTGCAAACGATTTGACGTTACTTTTGAGAATTAAGTGGTTTCCCAAGAGAAAAGATGTTTACTTTAGCGATCTAGAACTTTTATTACAATATACATCCGTAACATAAGAAAAGAAATATCATCCTCCAATGCATCTGTCAATGTTTTGACATATCACACAAAAGATCTAGAATCAAATCTTACCCTTTGCATTATAAAAAGCCATTATTGGTAGTATATGCTTGTTATCTTAAATAAAGAAAAAATTATTTTACATAGAATTACTGTGCGAATATACACAATTCACTGCATAACATGAATGGTAAACAGCCAGCACATCCTTAGAGATCTGCTACTTTCAAATTCTCAATACTAGCTAACTCATTTTATCATAAAATAACAAGTTTGTTTGTTGTGAGTGAATAATGGCAAAACGTTTATTGACTGAGTAACAATACTGGAATTTTTCGCCCATGAGATTCACTCAATATTTATTTAAAATTTTCTTCTTCAAACAGAGTTAAAGGAGAATGGCATTGTACAAGTTTTAACAACAATGACTTGCAAAATGTGGAATTAAAGGTAACCAGATTAAAAAACTAAAACATGTTGCAGATCAGTTATACAGCAGGTGTCCAAATAATTTGTCCCAATTAAGGTGCATGGCAGCCATGAAAATAGTCTTGGACATTTTTTTCGGCTACATGAATTAGTGTTGGGCATTGTAAACAAATGTTCAATTGTCATGGCATAATTAAGAGATGTCTCTCGCAAAAACTGGGAGTCTATAGCAATATATTAAAAAAGTAGTGTCAAAACAGGACAATAAATAAATGTAAAACATGAACAAAAAAAGTAATCCATGATTTAAGTTTGTGACCATGGTGGAAGGTAAAGTGTGAAATTTTGTATGGTATAAAGGAATTAAACAATTATGAGCCAGACTGTACTTGTACCAGTTAAAAAGTGTGTCAGAAGCTTTCTAAAAATGAAACTATCGAAAGAGAACTTCTAACAGAAAGAATTTTGGCATAGAATTCGGTGGTTCAGTATTGGAAACTATTGGGTGTGGCCAATGTAACTTTGAAAGCCCACTGTTGAAAGTGTGTTTAAGTGTCTAAGAAGCATGGAGAAATGAGAGGAAGACTATTGTGGAAGGAGATGAAGGATGGTTCTGTTGTATTCTCACACCATTATGTTTGTACCCACTATCAATTTTAAAAAAAGAAGGCATCAAGGATATAAAAAATGCACAAAACTTAGTCATTTCATTTGTCGATTAATAAGTTCTAACCTAACTGTCACCAGGGGATCCAAGAACTGTCAACCTATTGGTATTCCGAATCTAAGTGGAGTTTCTTTACCAACATGGTTACCATATATACTTGGGCAGGTCAATATTTTCAAGAAACATGTGATGTAGTTCACTGTCTTTCAAATCTCAATAATTCCATAATTCACATCACCTTGAACACATGTATATGGTAGCTTCCTATATCACAGCTTTGGTATCATGGTATTCAATGTTTTCTGTAATTTTCTGCATATAATCACCTATCACGTGCTTATATACAACGGATGACCATACATTACAAGTTTTGCATCACCAATTTTATTTCAGGAAAGTGTTGGAACTGTTGGCAAGTAAAATATTTAAAAACACACCCATAAATTTCACTTATTCTAATAAAAAACTATATCTTCTTAAAATCAATATCACTATAATGAATCTGTTAACCAGTCTGTTGTCTGATACTGTCCAAATGATTTTATGTAGGAGTGGGATCCCAAAACACCATATTTGTCAAGATGCAAGAGATCGAATTTATGGTAGTGAATATGAGTCAAAATATAAAGATGTTAATGTTTTCTGTTAGCTTTTGCAATTCATAGGTGTTGACTTAAAAACTTTGATGTACACATTTTATTACTTTTCACTGCAACACCTGGTTTTGTTAAACAGACTGCTGTTGACATGTACTTTCTTGCTTATGTTGGTGTGCCCTTTCTCTTTGACAATCTTGGTGCCACCCCAATCACAAGTGGTTGCATAGGCACTAATTTAATTCTCTTAGATTTGTTTCTGTGCTGGATCGTACAGGTGACCAAATGAGAGCCAATGAAGTAGCATCCAATTTTCAAATTGATTTACAATCTGTACAGCATATACACCAAGATCCTAATATTAACACTAGTATATACTATCGTAAAAATATGCAATGGAAGCCCAGAATACTGAAATTGGTTAAAAGGATGATAAGAATCTCGAATGAAACATCTATCTAAACAATATCTTCAATATTAATATATTTTTATTTATTTCATTCAAGAAACATACTTCAACCTAATCCAATTTCTGCATTCCCGGCTACAATTGCGATCTCTGAAATGCTTAATTATGCGTATTTGGATGCAAATTTTTTAT
>QKMX01357331.1:34245-44563 GCA_003401595.1 Venustaconcha ellipsiformis | reverse complement strand
CTTTTTGAGTTAGTGCACATGCTGTCTACATTCTCTATATAAATCTTGTGCTATGCAACTATGTAATTTAATGAAAACTAATTTCTACCAACAAGAACGTGTAATCCTCTGGAATCAATGTTGATATTCATATATCCATAATAAATAATGTACCGCAAGATATCTGTTGTGTTTATAATGACTACATTTCTCATAACTATTTGCACAACATGAATATTTCTTCAGGAAAAAAAAATCTATCTCCCTTTTTCATCTAAATTAAATGTTGGCCTTAAATCTACATGTAACGGTTCCACATGTCCTGACCAGAAAAAAATCATTGCACATTTCATTCTCAGATTCAGATAAATCTGAAATGTCAGGTGTCGAACCAGGACTTATACTAATGTCTGATACTTCATCCTTTATTGGATCATGAAAGACAATGTCATCAATTTCAAATCCTTCAGAACTTTCATTGGAATTGTCGTCTGAATACATGAATGTTGCCATTTTGATTCACCTTGACAATTTACTTTGTTTTCAAATGAAATTAACGCTTATATGCGGTAAAACTACTAATAGATTACTTTCCTCATTTTATGTAAGGACTATTAACATTGGTTAAAGAGACCGGGTGTTTGCGATTTCCTTCAGTGCAAAGTTATAATATGAAATGTTTATATGTGTCTCGGGTTTCCCAACCCTTGTCCAGAAACACATGCATGAGCCAGCTGGGACAGAGAGAGCATTATTAGCAGCTTGTATATACATCTCTGGGGTTACAAGGCTATTTTTGGCATCGCATATATGCATTAACAGAAGGTAAAGAGTTAAATGTACTTGTGTAAGTATAGTATTCATTTCAGCACAATTAACAAACGGAAATAAATATAAGTTCTGTTCTCAACCCTTGTTGTGTGAGGGTCATATATTTATGGATGACATCACCTAACATTGTATGCAAGGACCATATATTTTATGGTCAAACAGAAACCCTGTCTGTATGAAGATACCATAACAATATGAATCAAGTCAATAATGTTTAAAGACGCCAAATCTAGGTTTTCGTATCTTCCAAGTAAAAAAGATACCAATACTGAGAAGTTTGTGAAAAAACCAGTCTACTAGATGAATCTAATCCACTGAGTGTTTGTAATGACTAAATAAATGTTTATGGCAAGCTTCCAAATGATCAATACTGCAACCTCTGAATACTCTGGTCAAAACTCGATAAATTTAACTCACGATCAGTTCAGTTACAACTCAATAATGTAATTGTTTCTGACATCAAGTGGTGATGGATAATTACTGAGTTATTCCTAACATTAATCAATATTTGTGAAATTCAATGATGTTTCACTGTTGTGAAAATAATTATCATTTCTCCCAACGTTTTCCTGATTCCTGGAAGGATGGGAACCCTGCTTACAAGTACAAGTGAAAGTTGATGGAATGAACTTACAGACAGTTCCTGCTTTGGCATGAGATTCAAACAGCAGGACACTGGCTAGTTCCCTCTTGACCATTGTGGACAGGTGTGACAGTGCTTTGATGTGGAGTAGTTCCTCATAGATTATCTCCAGGTCTTCCACAGTACGTTCATGAGGCCTGAAAAAGGTAATTATGGATTAACTCACACGACAGAAATATCATGCCAAGAGAGTGTTGCTGAATTTGGTGTGCAATTAAAAACAGATAGGAAAGCTCTCTCAAACAAAAGGACATCTTTTGACTTATCTAAAAGTGCTGAAATATCACCTGCCTTCCAAGATGGAAGTCAGGTTCATGTAGTGTCATTTTGAGAATGGAAATCATACAAAATTCTGTCTATCACTGCGCACTATTGGAGTAGAAGTATATACTCTTCCAGGGAAATTTGATATGGCTTAGATTTAGTGTGGTTTCTTGGGTTTTAATGTCACTTTCAATATGTAATATCATGCAGAGGAAATGAATCAAATTTGTTTTTTTTATATTAAAAACATCTAGCAACATGCCCCTTGCTGGTATCAAATCCACAACTCTTAAATTACAAGTCAGATGCTCTACCACAGCTCCCCAATTGCTCAGGGGGAACTACTTTACGACTCGCTAAGTATAATTAAAGAAACATATTTTACTTTTATAAAATGGTTTCTTCTTGAAATAAATCACATGACTAAAATACCTTCAGAGATTACATAAAAGGTAGAGTTAGTTACATGACAATAACAGTTTTGTTGACCCGAGCCTTTTTCTCCTAATATGAGTAACAGATGTGAGGCTTGTACAAGATATAGGCAAAGCTTTGTACAGATCAGTGAAGAGGTGCAGTATGAAAAGGACAATCAAACTTTATTCCCAAGATTCCAGCAGAATCCATATCATTATGAAACTGCTAAGGGATTTAGGAATAAAGTCTGTTGAGATGCCAATTTAAGACCTTTCGAATCAGACTAGACCTTCTGAGATAAATACTGCTCCTGGTGGTAGTAAGATCTTGTATCAGAACACCATCACACAGCTTGAATACTTTTCATAAGAGAACAATTCCGTTCAAATGCAAGGCTTTTAACAACTGCCTCTGACCGCTTGGTTTAATTCTTTTTAAGCTGATTGCATAACCCAAGAAATCCAAGCCAAAATCCCAGTAAATTTCTGTTGCATATGATTTCTACAATCCTCCCTTGGAGATGAGAATTTATTTCCTACTGTAGAATGCTTCTCATGTGTTAAATTTTGGGAATGTGAAATGCAGGTGAATGAATTTGCAATGAAAGATCACTATGATAAAAGCTGGAAAAAAGCAGAGTGATCTGTATCTAATATCATGGATACCATATTTACTGTATATGTTGGGACACNATAAATTAATTTTAAAAGTAATTTTTTTCTTCACTATGTTCTGGGATACATCGGTTTGTTTTAGTCTTAAGTTGTGGAAGACCTTTAAAATGATTTGAAAATTACATGTTGAAAAATGCACTGCAACTGAAATTTTATTTTAAAAAATATAAAACTGTACTTGAGATTAAACTCTTTAATCCACTGCAGCAAATTATCATCAACACAACCCTTCTTCTCCTGCACATGTACAATTGTTCAGTACTTGAACTTAACTGTGGAGATGAAGCGTTTGAAGAGTTGACAAAATGTGTTGTTTATAAAGAAATTGATACATGTACAGTCAGCCTTTGTTTGATACCCCGTTTTGTTCAAGGTTAATTTCTCTCTCAGTTTTAATCCCCATATAGCCTATGCTGACCATGTCATGATCTTCACAAATACATCTTGTCATAATCATCAAAAGAGAAAAAGAAACTCAAATGATGTGTGAAAGCCCAAACTCTATTGCTGACCCCATTTCCTCTAAACACCAGCATAAATGATATAATGTTAATCTTAGTGGTGCATGTACTTTAGCAAACACTTCTTTCAGTAATGAAAATCTCACATCGGTAAAAAGACATCGGTAAAGATAACCAGATTGGTTACGATACTGTATGAATTAAATATTGGTTTCAAGACACATATAAAAATAAAACAAGTTTGTTTGTGAGGGGTAAATTTTTGCACTAACATGCTGGCCACTAGTTGCATTAGAGGGGTGGCCTTTCTTATGGGGTACTTTTGAATGCAAACTCATCAGTGCCAAGGGATTCTGACTGCAAAAMGTGGGTGGCCGCTGGTTGGGAGGACCACTGTATTATTGAGCTGTGAACAATAACGCCAACAATAATTCTCATCCGAATTTATAAATCAATAATTTCATTAATTGCTTATCATCAAAATTAATTTAACTACTAAAGGTTGTTCACATTATGGGACAGTGATTTATAAGTTTAAGTAAAAACATGAAAAGCCACTTACATATATTGCTTTGTGGTGTAATCAACTGTCATGCAGTCATCTGCATGACCCGTAAATACTATTTTTCTTTCCTATAAAAATGACCCCACTGCTACTTAACAATTATTCTTGGTGCATTAATTTAAACAAAGAGAGGTAAAAGTGTCAATTAGTGGGTACTTACAATGGATATTGGGATACAAAACGTGAAGCTTTTACTGTTCAAGTTTGACTTCCCCATGCAGGACGAAATCCAGAGTTAAACAAAAATAGTTATCTTCAAGATTAATGTTCATAAGTTAAGCAAACAATATGGTAGTTTAAAAAAAGCTGAATTTATGTCAATAAATTTACCTACCATTTTAAGGGAATACAATGGATTATACATGTCCACTCAATCAACCATCATACATACAAGTTGATGGACCCACCTCCATCAGCCTTACATTTTTTTTTCAAATCATTCACATATACATAAAAAACTATCCTGTCAGTGTTTACAAGAACTGGAACAAACCATTTAAGCTATAGGATTGGAGTGATTAGATAATATAATCAATTTAAGCTATAGGGGTGGAGGGATTAGATAATATAATCAAGCATTCTACTCCCTGCTCTTTTCTAATAAAACAAATTTTTAGTGAATAGTGGGTTTGTTTATTGGGTTTATTTATTTGTTCTCTGATTTTAAGGAACTTTTTCTAAACTCACACAGTCAAATGGTTTACTCCCAAACCGGGTTTGTTCAGGCAGTTAATGTGCAGTGTATACACAGCTGTTGAATTATTGTCACAAGAGTAGTAGAGTGTCAATACCTTCGATTTTCCATGTGAATTTTCAGCAATGTACATGTGCTTTTCAAGCCTAAGTATTGGTTTCATTTATAAACTCTCAATGTCTGAAATATGCATTTTATTGTCGGCAAGATATCAGGCCACATGGACATGTCCTTCAAATATGAATGTTGCAGAATCACTCTGCTTCATAAGTTTGTGTGAAAGCATTAGAAGAATCGAATGTCAAGATTCAAATGGACCTAGCAAATATTTTTTTTTTTACAGAAATGATGCTTCTTTGTGCACATTTTTGATGGAATTACCACTATGGATAAAAAGATTCAACTGGTGAGTATATGTACACATTTACACTTATGTTGTGATTATGTAGTTCTATTATTTAATACTAGTTTTATATTACTTTAGAGATGTAATATTATTCCATTAGTCATTACCCATTTATAAACGTTTTAGACATGTAATGATATTATTTTATTATTTAATTCGAGTTTGTCATTTTAGACATGTAATGATGTTATTCCATCATTCAATACTTGTTTATGCCAATTTAACAATGTAATGATGTTATTCTATGATTTAATGCTAATTTATACCATTTTAGCCATGTTATTCCATTATTCTATACTAATAGCATTTTAGCCATGTAATGCTATTCCATTATTCAATGCTACTTAATATTTCATTTTTGGAGTGTAATGATGTTATTTTATTATTCACTACTAGTCTGTCATTTTGTCAACTTCAAAATCATTTACAGTTTGTGCCATTTACAGTTTTCTGAGAATCATTCTCATCATTGCATCTGGTCCAGTTTGTGCCAACATCAGTAAAGTATCCTGCAGTTCTTCCTCACACTCCTTTTTTTCAGCAGTACTCAGCACTGTGTTTAAGCCTTGGTCATCATCGTGGAAACGATAAAATAGGTACTTGTCCTTGAACTGGTGTTCATGGCACACTGAAACAGTGAAAGCAATACTCAAATTTGGATACAGTTCATACTTTTTTAAAAAAGATAAAATACTTGTCAAATCAAAATTCCAATCTGAGACCCCTTGGACACTTTGGGCCAATTTTTAGTGGCTTTATGTGTCTGGCTATTACGTTTATACAAATAAGAGCCAATTAGTGAAAAAAGTCAAGTAGCAACTACTTTGGCATCTTTTGTGCATTACATTGTGTTTGCAAAATACTGAGTATAGTAAATTATAGGAAAAAAGTTGCTTGAATTTGCTTCTGCAATCCTCAAAAACATCTGCAGTTTTAGGTAAGAGTTAGACTCAAAAGCAGTAAAGTACATGTAACTGCTATCTGTCTTAGCGGATTTGCTTGCTAAAAGCAGCTTGTGAATTTTACAATCATACTTACTGTTTTAATAAGATGAGATTTAAGCTAATGCAGACAGGCATGAAGTGATCAAAATGCTGTGATGGGAAGATTGATTTTCTCAAGTTTGCAAGATATGAAAATGGATTCTAATGTGTGTTGGGTGAGGATGACATCAATAATAATAGTTATTTTCAGAGCAAATTGGTGAAACACAGATATTCATCATTTACAGTATGTCTAAAACTACATGATAGAGCAGCTGTAATTCAATTTCACTTCCTCCATAATTGCCTTTTGATCCCGTGAGATGACATTGATCATGTGACTGATCAGAACCATAGTTACATTGATGTGATCAGATAGGGAGCAAATGTTTAAAGAAGAAAATGACAAATATACAGCATAGTTTACAATTTTCTAAAAGTGTTGTAGTTATCATTCTTTTGCCATTTGTGGGCAGTATTTTATGCAGATTGGGATGCAGCTTTGCAGAGGCAAAGTGTTGCAGGCTATTTCCAACATTTTGCAAGTTTAACTGGACTACCAGTTTCAATGAAAGATGCAAAACTGCCCAATGGAGATCCCTGTGGGGATGTACTTTAATGAATGAAAATCTCTTTTCACCAAAAGGTAAACATCACATGATTTCGTCACATCTTCCATTGCCATCTGCAGACCTGCCAACCATGATGAGACCATCTTAGTAAGGCAGTTGATTTTTTTTCCAAAATTTTGAACACTTTTCAGTAAGTTGTAATAAAGTATCATAAACTGATATTGTAAAGCTGAAAATTATTTAAAAGGTCAGTATTCAAGACAGGCAGTGACAGTAATGATTATGTTCAACTTAAAAGTACATGTAACCGTTATTTACCACTAGAACAGTTGCACAAACTTCAGTTCCAAACCCTATGCAGCTTAATGGCTTCTTGCTATTTCTCAACTTCATACAATTCTTGGAAAACTTTTTCTAATTACACGATGACAGCAATCATATCTCTAGCCACGAGGCATATTCAAATTGGTATTGTGATGTCCAATAAACGTAATTAAACCTTCCTGCTTTTATTCATAAGAATATTAATATTCCTTTTATTCTTTTGTGTGGAATATTAACACTTTTTAAGAGGCTTTTTTTCTCTTTAATCTTCACCATGCATTACTCACTGGATGCCATTTTTAAAAAATTCTATAATCAACAGTTTGATTATGCAGATGATTTTAATGACAAAATATGTGCAGTTTAAAGTGTCTTGGGTACTGCTGTAAAGTTAGTCAGGTTCCCTGTCTAATTTCACTAATTCTAATATGAAACCCAGATCCAAATCAATTACGGATGAACAATTATCCAGATTTTACAGCAACAATCATTTTTTCTGTAGCTTCTGCTTTGATTCCATAATTCTTCATTGTAAAGGTCATTTTTGTACAATATAAGACAAAATTGTAAGGCTTGGCAGGTCTGCATCTGCAACTGCATCCTATGAATCTGCTGGAATCTTGGGAATAATGTTGGCCAGGTCAGACAGGTAAGCTTAGGTCGGCCATTACAACTCAAACCAGACATAATTGCATATCTGGCTCTACCTGAGGAAGTTGTGACCTTCTACCCTGAGTACCAATGTGGCAACTCTTGACAAAGAATTGGTAGTGCAATTTTCGGCTGTGAGAGCAAAATGCAGATGTGGTGCCAAATATTCATGTGTGACTGACCAAAAAGAAACAAAACAAAAAAGAAACAAGCAAACCAACCAAAGACCATTGCTGGTAATACACAAATGCTGATAATATCACCTGCAAATTCTGCAGGGATAATTATGCCAGACACACACTCCAAAGAGACTAAAATGAACCATGATGATGGTTTCTTTGCAGAAGTTAAAAGTTTCTTGTCAGAGCAGAAAAAAAAGTGGGCCTAAATGTGAACAAATAACTAGCTAAGTTGTTAAAAAAGGCTGTGTTAGCTCAAGACAAAGCTCAACCTTTGCAGGAAAAGTATACCAGACCAGGAAATTGTGACATTTTAAAGGTGCCTAGAATGAATATTGAGATCTGGAAAGCAATGTCCAAAAGGGTTACAAGTGCAGATATTTCATTGCAAACGCTGCAAACTCTGTTGGGAAACATGTTGGTCCAAACTTTCTGATTAATTGAACTATTTAAAAAGCATAGGAGAAATCTACAGGAATTACACTTTGTTTCAGTCTGGGATTTTGTTATGGCCATTTTCAAACTGTCATCTTTATCTGTTCAGTGACTTTAGTGTCGAGAACCATGACATCATAAAGTCAGAGCTAACTGGATTGCATTATCCCAAGTGTGCTGCATTGAACCCTGTCACAAACTGGCTTTTTAGTGATAACCTAAATGGGTAGATCATTAAGCTTAATGAATTTCATAATGCTGGAACTCAGATGCTTGAAAAGAAACAGCAGGATGGAGCTAAGGTAAAAGCGCAATAAAGCAGTGATTTTTTTTGTGGGACGACCCTCTTTACAGGGAGGACACTCCCAAAACTGGAATTTTCAGTGGCACGCCAATGACCGCTGGAGTCAAAGCTGCAAAAAATGTTTGGAACAGGCTTTCCCAAACATATGATTTCAGATTTTTGGATTCTGAATACTGTTCAAGGTCATAAAATTGAATTAGAACTGCAACCTAATATACATACATATTTACCAAAACCAAATTGATTAATTTTTTGTTAATGAGGAAAGACTTATAAATGCTGGAATTTACCAAAGGTTTTATTCAGTGTTAATTTCATACCTGGATAATACATTTCACACATTTACGTGGATAATATATTTCACACATTTCAAAAGAAACGGGTCTGTGACACTTATCCTGGACTTAAAACATTTCAATAGAAATGCATAGAAGATACATTTTAAAATGGAAACCTCAATAACAGCTGTTAATGCCAAGCACCAAATTTGTTTCCTTACATCAGCTGATTAATGGATGCCTACTATTCTATTACTGTGACTTAGAAGAATAGAAACTATTTGTGTTTTATGTCAATTGGGGAAATATATGAATTTACCTTTTACCTTAATGGTTTGGCATCTGCACCAGGTTTTCACCAAGCTAATTAAGCCAGTTTTGCATCATTGAGATGAAAAGGTTTCACAAACTATAGCATAATGAATTTGGAGTATGCGCATTAGTTGACATCGCTCCATTTTAAGGATTTCTTAGATGTTTGTGATTACTAGTTTGATTATGGGAAGTCGGACCTGGGGAGATATTCCTCAGACCAAAATAATTAGCCAATTAAAAGCAGCAAATGGCATGGAGTGAAGTATTCCTGAGTTTCCATGATTCTGTGGTTTACTTTAGGTGAATTCAGGTCAAAGCCACATGCATGTCCTTGGAATACAATAGTCCCTATTAAAATCAAGTTGTGTACATTGTGTGACTCCAGGTGTAGTATTTATGATTGGAGACTGGTAAATTACACAATGGAATAAACAAGCAGAGACTGTTCTGTTGTACACAGGCACCGTTTATTGTTGCCATGGTGGTAAATATGATTTAATTTTACAGGCAAAATGTGGCTTAAAACCATGATTTGACTGGGATAAAGGTGGCACAGTAAAAATAGTTCCATGTATAAAAACGGAGTTGTAAATTTTTAAAGCGTGAAATGCTGATGGTACATTATGGAAAGTTAATGAAAAGAAAACATGCAGTTGTGCAATTGATAGACAATCTGGATTGTGAAATCTGTGATCTTATATTAATTTGAGTAAAATTATTTATAGAACAGACACATCGGACTTTCTAGTTCACAACAGTTGTTGTATAGAGGTCTTTGGAATTTTGGAAAACTTATCACTTATAGAGGATTTGACATCACTTGGTCAAGTGAACCCCTTAGATTGTTACAGTAGCATACAGTGGCGATATTTGTTTGTTAGGGGATTTTTATGACCAGTGTAGAGAGTATGTTCAGGACACAATTCATACACTTGTTGGATTGGGATTAACTATTCACCTAGAAAAGTATCTGTTTGAACCCATGCAAAAAATATATACTTTGTCTGATTCTTGCTGGACCCTATCACAATGATGATTACAGTACTGGTAACTAGGGAAAAAGCAGGCAGTCTAGTTGCTTTGTGTTGTGACATATGTGTAAACAGAACATTACTATTTGTGTATTGGCTTAACCTTTAGGAAAGTATGTTGCTAGTGCACCAAGTGTAGAGCTTGCATTTTATATTATCTAGATAATACTTCCAGATACACAAAGGTGATTTTGCTGCATATTTATCACTTGTGGCTAAAATCAGACAATATATATCTTGGTGGATATCTAATATACATTACAGTTATAAGGTAGTGTGTGTGATTTTGATTTTTAATGTAGCTTTAACAAT
>QKMX01357331.1:18413-28965 GCA_003401595.1 Venustaconcha ellipsiformis | reverse complement strand
TTATTATTATTTTTATTATTATTATTATTATTATTATATAATATAGACACTGGTAAATTACTGACATCAACCCATATAATATAGACGCTGGTAAATTACTAATGTCAACCCATATGATATAGACACTGGTATTTTACTGATGTCAACYCATATGTTATAGACACTGGTACATTACTGACATCAACCCAAATGATATAGACACTGGTAAATTACTGATGTCAACCCAAATGATATAGACACTGGTAAATTATTGACATCAACCCAAATGATATAGACACTGGTAAATTACTGACATCAACCCAAATAATATAGACACTGGTAAATTACTGATGTGCACCCATATGATATAGACACCGGTAAATTACTGATGTCAACCCATATGCTTAAGGATCCCTCTCCCTTATAGACATCACCTGCTTTTTAAAAAGTTTTAAAATTTTGTATAGAGTGAATAATGTAATCTAAAGACAACAATAAAATTGCTGTTCTCTATATTTCATTATTAAACTATAATTAGTGCTCATTTCTCCTTCATGAATAATAATGAGATGGACCTTGCTCATGTTTACAAGATAAAGTATCACTAGTACAATATTCTGAATATTACTCAAGTAATTATTTGACACTCAACCTAAGCCAGGGGATTAATTACTAATAACAGCATCCAAGGTGATGTTTTGTTTTCATTAAAGAAACAGAGATATTATTGCATTCAATTCAATTCAAAGGGTTTGTAGACATTTATTCTACTAATATGTGGAGTGGGTGTTTTAAGTCATAGTGATATATCCACTATACTATTATGAACATGAATTAAAAAAACAGCAATTTTTAAACTAACATCATAAAGGAAAAAAACCAAACTCATTGCTCAATGACTTCATTTATGTTTTCAACTGCGATCAAGTAGTGTTGTAGTGTTATTGTTCAGAAAATGAAACTATTCCAAGACTCCCAAATAGATCTTGATGAAACAGCACAATAACTTGAAGGCACAGCTAAAGACATAAATAGTCAGACATCCCAAGAACTGTGGCGTATACCACATTTATTCAGAATTCAACATCTGAGCTTTCATAAAGTGTGAAATTGTTGGAATGTGAACATTAGGGTTTCATGAACATAGCCACAATTATAAAGTGAAACAGAGAGAAGAGAAACTCTTCTATTATGCTTACAAACATTAACTATTCTTATCAAATTACTGATAGAGCAACTTGACACTAGTTGACATCAGGACCTCAAGAAAATAGCCAAAATCTGAGTGAATAAAGTGTGCTTTGAAAACACTGCAAAGATGAAACTATTATGGTACGGAGTATTGATTTACATGAAGACCTAGAGAAAATGCTGTAATCAAATCAAATTAACATGTTTTCAGACAAAGTGACAAAACTCTTTGTTGTAAAGCACATTATTTTGAGGCAATTTCTTTCTTAGCAATGCAGAAAATAAATCAATTTAAAGTAATATTATATTTCTTATTTACTGAAAGTAAGGCACTGTATCACAATAATGAAACATGGCAATTTGGGGAATGGGGAATTGAGTTAGGGCAAATAATTTGTTTAAAAACCACTTGCTCTAGGCCAGTGTAAAATTATTTGGCTTAACTCCAACTGGTTGCTAACTGGATTATTTGATTCTTTTCTTAAATAACAGCCTTTCCAATTATGCAGAGATGGTAAGCTTTCTCTGGAATGCTCACAAGATGCTCTATTTTAAAGAGGGTTGGCTGGTCAGTTTCTGACCGAACCTTCAACGCATTATTCAGGTCACATCATGCCAAGGAAATGGGTGCCTTTCCTTTAGACATACCAAGGCAACCAACCAGGGCTGGTCTAGGTGGGTATCAAAACCACAAAGAATGGATTACAAGTTCTATAATCTGTAGCCAAATATGCAAATGGAAAAAGTGCTGTACATCACAACTCCTTGTTCATAGACTGGCAGAGCAGGATGATAAAAAGTTTTATTCATTTATTACTGCAAATTATAAAATGTAGTTAAATTCATCTTAGTGTGGACCTCCATGTAAAGAGCACATACGACTAAACACAAAATATAAATCCATTGTCTTAATTATGCATATGTTCTCTCTACTGAGGGCACCAGTATCCATAAAGAACATGTGGTCCCTGTCCTTTATAAAAAGGTTTCAATGCACAATAAATATGACAAATAAACACAATGAAACCAAAAAAGGATATTAATGGTAACCCCAATTTTTTTTTCTCAAATTTACAGGAGCAGTTCTTCATACATAGTCCAAACTCCAAATGATCTTTCATGAAAAGATATTATTTATATGGAGGTGTCTGCTTAAGCAGGTTCACTTTAAATAATAATGACTTATGAGACAAAGAAGCTGTACTTACATCCTGCAAGTGCTGCTATGGGTGTGATAACTCCTTCCATCAGCTGTTTGTTCCTCTGCAAAGAGTAGATACAAATCACATTGTCATCACATGTGATACTGTACAACAAGTACCCCAGATTTACTGCATACAGTTCGCACGATTCAAAATCTCTAGCAATCAACTTGTCTGGGATGCCCTCCCTTAAGCTGGGTTCAGATTTAGAAACTTCAGAGGGAAGGTTACTTTTTACCTTGTCACATATATTTTGCACTGAATGTGCTAAAACCTTTTTGGGATTTGTCTTTTGGTCAGACTTTGGCCCATATAATGAAGAGGAATAATGGTTATTAACTGATCCCCACCTTCTTTCACATGCTACTGAGCCAAACTCTGAAGAATCTGTGGAACTATGTAAAGAGTGCGGTTGACCAGAAACCTGATACAAGCTTTTATATAGATCTGTCTGTGTGTGAATGATACTGTCAACTAATTCTGCATTCTCTCTCCGGGTCCAGACTGTTGCATAATCACCATCAACATTACCATCTGTAGAAACACTGACTTCCTCACTGATGTAACTTTCAGATAATGATTTAGATGTCAAATCTTCTTTGTCTTTCTCATACCCAGTGTCTGAAATATCTGACAAAGACAATGAGGAATCAATGATGTCCGAACCAAGGGACTGAGCATCATCATCACTGTCTGAGACCAGTATATGAAAGCCTTCAACCTTGTTTACAGAGGAAAGTTGTTTATCATCACTGAGGATAAATTTTTCATGTGGTTCAACACTTTCATCTGATAACACTTCCATTTGTTTATCATCAACACAAGTTAATGAAATCTTATCCACATTTAAGGCTGCACAACAGTCTTTACCACCATCAGAAAAACTTTCACAAAATGTACTGGATTCAGAATGTAAGTCTTTTTCCACTGAGTCCTTAGTTACCATTTCAGAACTAACTGAATCTCTTTCCATCAATGCCTTGACTCCTTCATGAGCATCTACAGAAGATCCAATCTCTGATTCAAATAAATGCATGGCTTTATATCTTTTTGTACCATGAAATCCTGAGGTTGTATTTGGTTCTGATATTGCACAAGACTGCAATCCTCTGTCACCAGCAGAAAAAATTCCCTGTAAACCTTCATGGTCTGAAGTTATTCCTCTTAAAAAAGAAGACCTTTTCATGCTTTCATTTTCCTTTACAAAACAGGTACATGGTTGAAAATAATTAGCCTCCAAAGAAGGAAGTGATAAATTTGCTCTTTTGAGCCGATAAACTATGTGCTTGTCTTTGGGACCATCTGGAGAGGAATATAAGCAAACACTACAATAGACACAATTCCTCAACCCTGAATTACAGACTTGACATTGACAATTTTTTTCATTATGATAGGAAGAAACGAAGGACAAATCACAATTTAATTTTTTTCTATTAACAGAATCTAATTTATTGTTTAATATGCAGTGGCTACATGTACTGAACCAATCATTCATACCTTTAGTGCAAGTAAAAGAATTTCTTTGAACATTATTGTTAATGTTATTCTTCAAATGGAAACACTTAAGACAACAGTTACTGTAACCATTTCTGGATAAAGTTTTACATTTCTTTACTTGGCCATTATTACAAATACACTTCCTTATCAAATGCATGTCATCGCAAGATTTCCTCCTATAGTGTAATATCCGTGTATTTACATCAATAACATCAACTTCTGCATTTACATTAGGGGAGAGAATTGTATTCTGTATGTGTTCATTCATTCCAATCAAATTTTCTTCTTCTCCAATCACCTCCTTCTTAGTACATGATAAACTCTTTGACTCTGGTATAGACCAATGTTCAGTTAAAACACCATGATTGCATTCCCTACAGCTGATATCATCAATCACTTTGAATTCAGAAATATTTTCTTGAAGGGGCAGAGTTTGAACAACTCCCTCACCAGCTGACACCCCTTTTCTTGAAGGAGCTTCAAAGATAAAAGCCTGGCTATTTAAATGCTGATTAGATAATGATGAAAGACAGAAATCTGATTCACATGTCTTGTATTTATCTGATCCTTCATCTTTAATCTTGACATCTTCACTGAAATTTTTTATCTCCTGATCCATGAAAGGCACCATCGTAGTAGAATCAATCTTTAATTCTGTCTCATAATCTTTCTCCATAATATCAGCACAAATTAAGGAGTTTGACTTTTTTGCATCATTGTTACCCACACTTTTGGCAGAATCTCCTTTAGCATGCTTCAAGGCATTTGTATTGTTATTTTCAGCACAAACTGCGCAACTATCATACTTTAAATCATTATTATGCGTGACCTCTACAAAAACAGTTTTTGCTCCATGCCCATCCACATTGCTTAAATCATCTTGATACATGTCATAATTATGGCCGCTATTGCAATTTACTTCAGCATCCATGCCAGATCCGCACAATAAAATAGACTGTGATTGTAACAACTTGGATTTGGAGGATACATTTGCTGAAGGTTTCTGTAGTAGGTTTACACACAAAGAATCGTCCATGTGAACATTTGCAGAATGTGAATTATTGGACTGCTGCCTGGAACTGTCTTTTGTTTGTTTAGAGGGAGAATGAAAAGAATCAGAGAGTAAATCACCTGGTTCAATGATCTGTAATACAGTTGTGAAAGCTTTTAAATCTTCATCACCTGATTCATCCTTGACAGATGCAGATTGAATAGTATCATCCCTCCCTTCACTATCTGTTGGATCTTTATCTTTGTCATCACTTGAAAGACAGCATTTTACACTACTGGATGAAAGTTTTACAGGACTTCCAAAATCTGTCATAATGGCAAAGTTTTCATAAAGTTCTTTATGGTTTTCATCCATACCTATAGATGTCTCAGATGGGCCAAAGCCATAATTTTGTGACAGAAGATTCCCAGGATTTTTCAGATTTTCTTCAAGGTCAATAGCTGTATCACAGGAGTTTGAGTCAAAGCATGGGAGAGACACTGTCCTTTCTAGATGATCTGAGATTGTCTCAAAAACTTTATTGGATAAAAAGTCAGAAGCTGTCCTCCTCCTTCTCCACTCTTTTTTCACATCACACAGGGATTCTTTTCCAGAAACAAGTTTACTGCTTTTAGAAACTTCTGTGAACAAGGACTGTGATGAAGCTTGTGCATCTTCTGAACAGTTTTCTTTGCGTGAATCTTGTCCAGGCCTTATTAACCTGATGGCCTTCACCTTGCAATACTCTATATCAATCTTGTGCCCACTTCTTTCCATCTTGGGAATTAGTTTGGGACTATATTTCAATATAATTAAACCTGATCCAGATCTGTTAGACTGCTTAGAGACACAGTCAGATAAGGTTAAACCTTTTATGGCTGATGAAGATTGACTAGTTACAGATGGACTTATGTCTGTCCACGATTTTGCTTTCTCAATGGATTGTGGAAATGACCTTCTCTTTTGCAGTGTCAAATACAACCAATTTTTCTGCTTTCTCTCTGAGGCAGATGAATATGCACGTCTTCTTATGTCTTCCAGTTTTGCATCCCTTTGATGAGACTGCAAGTTTTCCTTATTACTGCTAACAAGTTTTGAGGATTCAACTTCTGCTATGGGTTCACTACTTCGATACAGAGAACTGATACTTTTTCTTAAGTTCAATTTTGAAATGTTTTTCAAATGAACTGAAAGTGTTCTGACAAAAGACTTTTTGGGAGTTCTTTTATCATCTTTCTCATTCTCTTTTGGCGAACCACTCTTAATTTCAACAGCTGGCAATCCATTTTGAAATATACCATCCACATGATCTGTTTTCAAGTTATAATTTTCATCGACAGAATGTGCTTTTTTAAGCTGATAACTTTCTTCAACACAAACATCATGTTCTCGATTACACATACTTATCTCAGATAAAACCTCTGATTTAAGATCAATGTTTGTATTATCTACCTGAAATGGCAGTACATCTATAGATGACACATCATTTGATCTGATTTTCAAGGGATTTTCCTTTGCCAGGTTCCTGTATCCGTGTTGTTTTTCAACCCCTAATTTCACAACAAATGGCGTATTTCTCCTCCTCTTTTCATTTACAGACTGATTACTTCCTATCCTTATTGCATTTTTAAATACAGCCTTTCCCATGTCAGACATATGACCATTGCTTGGGAGTAAATTTGGAGGATGCATAAAACTTTGTAATATTGGAGCCTTTCCTAAAAATGTGTGTACAGACTTCTCTGAATTCGCAGACCTTATTCTTTTGCTGGGTAAAAAGCCTTGAGTGCTGACTGATTTTGGTCTCTTCATGCCAAACTTTTTCACTGCTGTGTTAAAACCTTTGGATAAGCACCTGTGCAGTTTCTTTTTAGGCTGCCTTGATCTGATTCTAGACATGTTTCCTAATATCTGGTCTGAATTATTTAAGGTGAATTTAGTTCTACTTCAGAATAGATCTAAGTAAGTTTTTATCACCATTTCTGCTTAAGTATACTGCATACTCCAAACCTTTTATTCAGTCCTAAAACTGTATTAATAAATCTGTGAATTTAAAGATAATCAGTGAGTCTTTCTCTCAACTAAAATGTCAGCATGATATATTATGTACATAAAGAATCAAACCAAATTACTAGATGTTGTTAGAAGGATCTAAATGCCAATACAAGTATCACAAATGTTCATACACACCACTGTTACATGTTAATGCTTTTATTCATTACATCAACTCTGTTTCCAGTTCTTTTCACTGTACAGCCTCCTACAGGTAATTAAAATGATAGCTGGCATTAAAAAAAAATGGATCACTACAAGTGGAATGTTCTGCCCAGCATAATGACAAGTTATACAAGGTCAAAATTTGCACTGTGGAAATAATGACATGTCCATCAAGCTTTGTGGATGATATCTAACACAGTAACACCACCTGACATTGTTTTACACTGTGTGCATGCTGTAACTCAGTATTATCCACACTTACAGTGTCTGCCACTTAGGAAATTTAACAAACTGTGCTTTCACTGGATGCAACTCCTTACACCACATGTACTATCCAGTAACAATTAGCATTTGTCTTAGGACACAGTAATTTACATCTAACACTGCTGCAGTAAGTACTGTTATGTAACACACCTTTCTATTTGCTTCAAATCTCAAGTGTTGACAATCACCTGTCAACATCAAAGTCCAATTTGTCCCCAGGCATATGAGATTTGGTTCAAGTCATTCTGATAAAATCAAGAGTTATTCTATTTGAGCTGGGGATGTCAATACTCTATCAGTTCAATGAAAAGAGGGACGGTATCATAAATATTTCAATGGGCTGTCCTTGAATGGGATTAGAGCAACAAGAACTTCACCTCAAATTCACCTATTGTTACCACAGAATCTGAATTCATCCTTTAGATGGATTTCAACAATAAACAATTATCTCTGCATTAGCCCATACAAGTTGATGAATGAACAAATAGATGGAATGGGTGATAAATTTAAATCCCTTCATTCCATACAGTACCAATGTGTACAAATCATCTTCACACTGACTTTTATAATTTGCAATTATAGAAATATCCTCATTTGTACAACCATTTTTCTGTCAAAACAGATTAATTAAAGGTTGCAAAGAGGAACGACAGGTCGAATCTCATGTTTATATTGTTTAACCACTTAAACACTATATCCACTTAAACACTTGTGAATGATAGCATCTCTATTTTAAAATAAAAGAGAGGTGAATAATTCACACTCAAAAACTAGAAATTCCAATCCACACAATGAAATCTTACTTCCACTTATAACCAATGAAAGTCATTGATATCCACTATATACAATGAAAATCAAATCTCAGTTAGATCCATGTGCAGTCTCAAAAGATTAAACAGAATTCTTTTTATTTGACACTGTTTACAGTCACATTTGCCCTTTTTAAAAATGTAAGGTAACAGCATTATGTTACCCTCAGTCCATTACAGCAATACTTGAGGATAATCACCTGAGACACTGCCCTTTAAGTTTGTATGGAATATCTCCTGAACTGATTGAAGACATCACCAATAGCAAATATTTAATCTAGGTTAGGAACAATTGAATCATATATCAGTGGGTAATGTCCATCACCTCCACTAGGTTTTCTGGAATGTTTTCAAAATTACTACTATAAATGGCAGATCCATTTGCTCCATGCATTCAATCAACTGGACTTCCATAAATATACTATATAAAACTGTCAACATTTTTATTATTGGGTTTATTTCTGGAGGGCAAACATTTGGTCAAAACAGCTTTAGTCCTGAAGGCAGTCAACAATGTTGAAATCAATAAATCTTCACAGCTGGATAATGGCTCAAAGATAAATGTCAGTTTGTGGTTGACCAGTCATGCAAAACATTCACCCCTATGTAGTCATATCATGTAATAACAGTTGTCATTTATATAACCATGAATATGATGAAACTGATATTTTTTTCAAAATTTTGTCAAGAATACCTTTGAGGATCTGGTGATACACATCTCTATGTTTAGCACACATCTGATTTTAATCCATTGAGGAAAAACATTAACCACACGCCTATGATTTTTAAGCTGCTTCATGCTTTTGAATGTTGCTGAATACCCCGAGAAAGAAAGCTTGTTTGTTTGTTCGGGTTTTTTTGCTGCCAGAATTCTGAGTCTGAATATTGGTACTGCTGGAATTTATCAAATCACATCTGGGACAGAATATAACATGAAAAAAGTACAGACAAATTTCAGTTTTCATACAATATAACACAAGTCTTGCAAATTTTAAAATTAGATGCTGTCATTCCATTAACATTTTGTTGATAACAAAATGGATATCACAGCAAATACAGCCAAAATATTAACTGTTCCATCAATTCTTGTGGCAAAATTGGTTGTTATTCGTGATATATTTCCAAAATAAATGATGTTTAGTTGTTTATATCCTCAGTTAGTTCATTCGAGACGCACTTTCTTCAGGCTGGTGGTATTTCAAGATCAGATGTTCTTGATTTCATGTACTGTGAATTATCTTCAACAGGAGGCAAACAAATCCTTATAATAAATATTCACAATGCCTTGAAAACCATTTAAAATTTTCATTCTGCACATTCTGGCATTTTACTGAATAATCAACTAATAGATGGATGAATACACACACTTGAGTATCAGCTCCAACTAAAGTAAATGAAATAAGAAAAAATCTCCCCAACTGGCTGTAATTATGCCTAGTTAGCAACTGATGAAAAATGGCATTCCATTCCTTCCCTGATGCAATTCCTTTTGATAGGGAATTTCAATGTTTTGTATACTAACATACAAAAAATTAAACTGACATTCCAATTAGGTTGCTCAGTGGATTGTTTTCTTGCACATGTCAGAAAAAACTGACTACACTTCTCATATATCTGCATAACTTGAACCACTCCTTGCATGTAACCCTCTCTCCCTCTCCAGCTAACCCACATTTGGTTTCACACATGTTTAATTTTCTCCAGTCTCAGCTAAATCCCATGCTCTTTGAGCTTCCAAAGGCATATATGTTCATAAAGTTGAGAAAATCCATGAATGTCCATTAATTTCCTTGTGTCTGGACAGCTGGCATTCAAACTAATAGCATGAAGTGGCTCTGTGATGAATATCCAGTTTGAATTTGGCTGGCTTAGCTTAACAATGAATGAAGGTGGGGGTCCCCTAAAATTACTGCTTACTCAGGTGAAGAAAACCACAAAGCACAGGACACTTGAAACCTATGGCTACAACTCTGACACAACCTGACTGGTATAAAAACTGATAGGGCAGGATAACAAAAAACATCTAAGGAGTTTTAGTCTACAATAGGCAGCTATAACAAATCTCTCAGCTGACAATCAATCAATGAGATTTATGTAGCTGCCAGCTTTTCATGCTTAAATTTCAGGTTTGCCAATCTATTACTGCAAATATACACAGAAACTCAGTTAACTGATATGACCCAGCATCTAAATTAAAAATAAAACAAGAAATATATCAATGGAAGACAAATGCACCAACAACAAGCAAGAAAAAAATATTCAAATGCAAAACCTTACATGACAGACAAAAAAAGAGGAATGAACAAAGGTAATTCAGCATGCCGCTACAATCCTACAATATTTATTTTCCTTGATATTAGAAAAGTACAATAAATCACTTGTTTTATATATATATATATATA
>QKMX01357330.1:8576-19217 GCA_003401595.1 Venustaconcha ellipsiformis | reverse complement strand
TTGTCAGTCTTGTCAATGGAAAATGAGCTGTTATAGGTAAGAATTGAGAAGATTGGAGATTTTAAATAGAACCCAGCTTTTGATTAACATATATACATGCTTATAAGCCAAGTCCAATTGTGAACTTAACACACTCAGATCCACCAGCAGGTCTGGGTTTGTGCCATTTGTTAGGAGTAATCAGAACAAATAATAAAGACCCAGTTCTGCTGGTGTGATGGCTGATCAGGATACATGGACCTAAGTTGCTTACATGGGACTCCGTTTGTAAGCAAGTATACATGGTAAATTAATGGATATTGTGGCAAAATGACACCATTTATTATGCAACACTAAAAGAAGATTAACAATCTGTAAAGTCTTAATGTCATTAGAATGTTAATGGATATATGTAATGACTTTATTAGATATTTTGTTCAAATTAATGGTCGGGGTTGTTTTCTTCTCAGTTCAGTGTACAGGTGCCAATTGCATTAATTTACTGCACATTAGGAGTGCTTCTGATCACAGAAAAAAAGAAAGTCTCTTCTGCTACTGTATATACTTGCATATGAATTAGTTCCAGCTACAAACTGCAAACCCCACATCTGCCAAAACAATGCACATCTGGATCAATGCATTGCTTGAACAAACAAAATAGACTTTAGATCTGCCAGTGCATTATTTCATGATGATGTGCCAGCAGATAAGGGTCCATGTTGTTTGCAGTTGGACTTGGGAGTATAACCAGTATATGGTATACATACAAAAATAGTCCAAACATTAAGCACTAGATACCCACTAACCTGCAGTTTAATATTCCTAGGAGACCAAGGGTCAGTTAAAGGACAGTCTGGTATTTATTGGTAAGATGGTCATTTAGAGTCTGGGAATAGGCCTTTGAATTTTACTGATTGATTTTATAGGCAGATTCATTTGTAATATATCCAGGCTTTGAATTACATGACATGGAGTATGGGTACTCGGGTCATTGTTATGATAATTCATTTGGACCAAGAAGATACAAGTGAACACATACATGTCTTTGAAAATTGTTTTCTAGTGCTTTGTTCTTGCTACATGTTATGGTAAATGACCAAAGAAACTTGCAGTTTCCTATTTGCTTATAACAAGTTGTGAGATTTATGCACAAAGATGCATATAGTTGTCAGGGTTACTAGAATGAAGAATTGAATTGCATTGATTTTTCTAATTTATCTATACATTGTGGTCTGTTTTCAGCATGGCACTGCAAGAGAAAGTGGGGCTATTAAGGAAACTTACAGATTGATGAATCAAACAATATTGTTCTAAAACTTTTTCTTCATATCAGAGATGAATAGATATTATCAATTTTTGGTACAAATTTATCTTCTTACATAGGCCTTCCTACTGTTCAGTTTGTTTTTGTAATTTGCTTCTTAAGTAGTACTCTGATTTTCCACCAAAATCTAGTCTTGGTTCCAGTTCATTGAATATTAGTAAATTTCAGTAAAGAACATCTAATTTTCAAACATTGCTTGGTTGTTTGATTGATTGACTTTACTCTGATTGGTAGACATATGCATAGTTATGTTGGTCACACAATAATTATCCAAATATCTAACAACAAGGGCAGATCAGAGAAACTCTGGCATGTTCAGGGTGTTTTTACCATGATTCCATTGTGGTGGATTACAAATAATGACCCATGACTTGCAGGATAGATGTATTCCCAAGAGTGGTTGCATAACCTGAAATAGTGTACCTCATAATGTTTTGTTTCATTGCCTTTGGGCTTTTTTTTAAAAAATGTCATTTAATGAATTTTATTGCTATTCATTTTAGCTGATTATAAATTCAAGTTATTTTGTTCTAGACAAATAACATTTCGTTATCTTTTTTAATCTTCATAAAACAAGTTTAATTAAAAATATTTGTATGAATCACAATAATGCGAAACACACATGAGTAAAAATCATACAAGTCAGGAGATACCTTTACCAGATTTCTATAGTCTTCCTATTCTTGTGTACAGAACCATCCGTCATAAAATGTTCTTTGTATGTCAGAGAACTGTCTCGCCATTTTGCTGAGAATAGTGTTAGCCATCAATGTGATAACACTGTAATTTTCAGAATGTGCAGCATATTTTTTGTAAGAGGGCAACCAGTCTGGATCACCCAACCTACTTTGTCTTTCATCATTATGCAATGGAAAGCCAAAAAAGGGCCTGAGGATGAAATCAAAATAAAACAAAAATGAGGAATCTGAAATTTGTAGTGCTTGATGATGAGCATTTACAAGTAAATTTTAAAAAATTCAAAATTAAAATAGATTATGCTATTTCACACATTAACATTTATATTAACCTGGAAGAATTTTGTTAGAAATTTAGTTGTAAGTTCAATATCATGTATATTAAGACATCAAAAACCCAAAACATAATGATGTCAACAGCTTATAAAGGGATCAGATTTAAATTTATTTACTTCATGAAAACAGTCAATAAGGGGAAATGGTTTTTTCATATTTTCCTAAGACTGATAATGGCAGCTTCTTGAGAGAGAGTGACAAATTATTGATATTGTTAATTATAATGACTAGTTTATTCTGCATCAAAGACATTTGTTACATGGTACAGTTTCTTATGTGATGCAGTTATTGTGGAAATTATTAACAATTGGTTTGCTGTATCTTGTATTACCTATACCCCTGTGAGGCTTTCTTTGAGGAATGGCTTAATTTTGCCAGTGTTTTATTTAAAAATCCTTGTGAGAAAGTCATTTTTTTGACTTAACAGTACTGGTCCCAGAGGCTTGGCAATCCCATAATTCCCAGCTTTTGTGGTAGAAAGTGTTCTAGCTGCAGTACCCACCCTGCTTTTAAAGGAATTAGTTCTCCCTTCTTGCTGCCTAGCTTGTGTCATTTTGGAAAGTAGATGCCTTGCTTATAATTGACTTCATATTGTTTGCTTGTTTTACATATTGTTTCTTGTATAGTGGTCTTTAAATTGGCCTGCCATACTAACCTACCTAGCTAGTCTGGATCTTTTAGTCTGGTGCCTGACTGTTGACAGTTAGACTTGTATCTCCTCTCATTATGTTTGGGGACTAGTCCACCTCTAAGTAGGTTGTGACTAGATTTCAATAGTTCTAAGAGGTGATCTGAGTGACATTTGAGGCTGACTGTCAAGGTAAGAGATCAGGCCATTTACTAACCTGACTATTTGGTCTATATGTTTTAGTCTTGTAGTTTGTTAACTGACTGTGTCACAAATGTGTCACAAATGAACTGGGTTCAATTCCTGATCACTACAGTTAGACTCCATATGTCCTCACTTTACAATTGAATATTCTGCCAGTGTGTTTCTGTAATATTATACAATATTAATAAATTTGCAATGATAGGTGAAAACTTGTTTTCACAGACACTATGATCGACTGACTTTCAGGAAAACAATGTAAATGAAGTCAGTGTTCAGGTGAAATATATCCACAATAGATATTAACAAGTCTTCTTTTATTGTCAGATCTATCACTTAGTTTTCATAAATTGAAAAATATATTGTTTAACTTTAAATTCCCCCTTAAAGCTAACTAAAAGTTGTCTCCCTTATGCCCAACCTTTAAGGGAGAAAGCCATATTAGTTTTGTGCTATTTATCTGCCACATGTACCTTGTAAGTAAGATATTTCAAACACTGTACCAAATCAAAAAGTCATGAGTGGGTCCAAAGACTAATTGAGTTCAAGTGACCTCATTTTAAAAAAAATACTTTTAAAAACTTTTTGAATGTAACTGTTTTTTACATTTTAGACTTGTTATGCATATTTGGATTATTATGTAAATGACCTGTTAACATTTTCAGGCCATTTTGACAATGTAATTTTAGGCAGATTTTTTAAATTTGGAACTTTTTCCATTTATTTTGACAAAAATCTTGCAAGCAGGATTACACAAAAATCACTAGAGGTATGACAAATTAAATTTGGAAGCTATATTTATATTCATTTGTAAATAGCCTAATTAAATTCTCAGGTCAATTTAGCTGGATCTCCTGGGATTTTCTTTTCATGTAGTGTGTACTTTTTAGACTTGGACATTTATTTTTATACAAATTTGCTTCCACAGTTAATCAAAAACCATTTGGGAGACAAATTATTAGATATTTGAAATGTGTAGATTTTTATGCAGTTATAGAATTTATTTTCTTTTACTAACACTGTTTTTGTTTATGGCAGAAGCCTACATTCAGTTAATTTAATGGTTTCAGGATGATGTTTTGTACGTACTCACAATGACAGATTTCTCAATTTATTCCAGCAAGCACCATTGTCACAGCCATTCATTGTAATGGTGGGGAATGGGAAGGAGACGCATTTGGTTTAAAAAAGGAGTTATAATATATTTAATTGCTTCAATGAGTTGAATATGTATAACCTCATGAAAATCCCATTACATGGAGCATTTAATAAGAAGAAAATAGCAGATAATGTTATGTCCATAATTTCATTTACTTTTGTTAAATTTAAGCAAGTCCATTTCTTAAATGTCACATGATATAGTGATCGACTTTTAATGAGGTTTACACCTGAGAGACCTGATCAAATAAAGTTTACTAAAGCAAAGGTAAATATTTCTTTCATCAGGTTCATAAAGATGGTGACTTGAATCAAAAGGTAAATATTTCTTTCATCAGGTTCATGAAGATGGTGACTCAAATCAAGAACTGATCGTTTTATTTTAGGATAACATTGATGAGTGGGATTAGGAATCTTGGCAACTGCATTTCTAAAAATGGCTGATAAACTATATGCAGTTTTTATATGACTACCACCAGGTAGAGATTATCATGTTCTAACATACTTTCCTTCATTCCTGTTTTTTTGGTTCTGCATAATGGTTTGAGTTCGCACAATCCACCATTACCAAACGTTATAAATGGCTTGTATTTGGATTAAGAAACAAGTCTATCGATTTTCAAGTCAAAAGAATTAAGGTCGAGTTCACTGTGACTAAAAAACAAAAATGGTTTCTGCACAATTACATTGATTCTATATTGCAGACCAGAACCAAACTTTGTTGATTTCTTCACTTTGGGTAAAGAAAAAGCCAGACATTTCTGGATCAACAATTCAGTTACAAAATGAAAAGTGGTTTCTGCAGAAAAATGTAAGTCTCACATCACCAGTTTTATGGATGGCTTATATTTTGCTTAAGAATGTAGCCTGTTGATTTGGGGTCAAAAGGTCAAGTTCACTGTCACTGAAAGAAGATAATGGTTTTTGCACAGTAACTTTACTTCTGCATCAAAGAACTAGACAGAACTTTGTGTATGGCTTACACTTGGAGTCGGGTGTGAGTCTATTATTTGGGAGTCCAAAGATCAAGGTCAATGTGGCTGAAAATTGATAAATACTTTCTGTACAAAAATTTCATTCCTCAGCCATGTACCAGCACCTAAGTTTTTGATGGCTTACACTTTGGGTACAAAAAGGACCAATTGATTTGGGTGTTAAAAGGTTAGTGGTCAAGGTCACTGTGCACAAAAGAAGAAGAATGGCTTTTACTTAAAAGCTTTCTACACCACATACCATGACCATGGCAGGCTTGCACTAAAGGCAAGAAAGAGAGACCTAGACTCCAAGAAAAACGTGCTTTTTGCACAATGATGTTTTTCTCTAAAGTAAGTTCCTTGACTGAATTCAGTGGATTGCTTTGAGCTTGGGTGACAAAAAAAACTTGTTGATTCCAGGGTTTAAAGGTCAAAGGTCAGGATGAATCTAATGAGGAAATAATGGTTTCTGCACAACAAGTCTAATTCAAAACTGCATTCCTTGTTTGAAAATCTAGATTTTTGAGACCAGTTTGCCAATAATGTCCAGTGCATACATGGGGGACTATTTAATACTGGGTGGGTGGGTGTATTAGATACAGTTCATGAGACTCATGTTCTTAGTAGTCTAAAGTATATAAGTATATTCAGTTTTTATACACTTGGTTCATGAATTTTATTTATTGCATTTAAATATTTTGGTATTTTGAATGTACTAGTCAGATTAATCAATGTTTGCTATTTCAGGTTTTGCTGGCCTCATGGTACTGTTCATACGGTTCTTGGCCTCTGTCATTGTGTGGGTCATCCTCGCTGTCGCCATTGTTGCAAGTATCGGTATGTCTGTTTATGTTTTCAAAATAAAAAAAGAGCTGTAGTTAAGGTCATATTATATTATATATTGTTCTACCAGCATTGGATTTAATGGAATTTGTAAAAATGTGAAAAGTGTACTTTATGGACATGGTACATCACAACTTGAACACTGATCAGGATGATTATCTTTAAGAATGTGCAAAATGACCATGTGACAAGGCATGCTTGGTTACACAAGTCATTCTGAGTATAAATGCCATATCAGGCTTGTGATGTCATAAACTAGATAACAGAAAACATAGTGTTATGTATCTAGTTCTGAATAAATCCCCATGAGAAATGAAAAACAGACACAGATAAGACTTAAATAGAAGGAAATGGCTTTAAAGTCCATAAAAACTTATTCTGGTCTATTACAATAATTAAAAAATTAAAAAAATAATATATTCATCTATAATGAAACTGCTTTGTCACTCTTTTGTTGGCCTTGTCATCATATTTTATAATGCACTAATTCCTTAACTACGTGTGCACAGTGGGGTCCAAAAATAGACCACAGCATAATCAAGGACATGAATTAAATTAACATTGTGAATGGTTAAGTGTTTGAATACTTGTTAATAATCATATTGGGAATAATTGTCAATAAACAGCTTTTTCTAATGAAGTTCTTAGTGTAAATTACCTGTATGTTATATTCAATATCTGAAGGTAACTTAAAATATTGCTCTAGGTGTTTTCAACACACATCACATGTACTAGCAAAAACATTTTGTATTACACCACTGTATTTTCCATTAGAATGTGCATATTCACTAGTGTTACTGTAGTTTCAGAATAAAACAAGATTACTATTTCAGAAAAGTGATAGTATTTGGAGAAACAGAAATATCAAAACTCATTTTTTTAAAATAAAGTAATTGTTAGAGAAATACTGACATTGTGATTTTATTGCAAATTATACCAAAATTTCTGCCCAACCTTGAGTATCTTAAGATGGTTATAAAATTTGGATTTTGCTTATCCGTGATGAATCCTATCTATAAAATGGAGCCTTTCATACACTTAGTTCTTTAACTGTGACTGAACTAATTTTTTAATAATTGTAATCAACTTCTGACTGTTAGATTCTTTAATTATGTTATATGTACTTAGTGCTGTTGGTGTTCAATTAGTCAGTTGGACTTGACACATAACTAGGTCCTATGCAGCATGCACTGTAATGTGTTTTATTCTATCCCAACTGATTTTATACAAATGACTAATTAACATGATAATGTCAAGTAGTTCAGCTTTTAATTGATTGCAGAAATACAGCCAACACTTCCACAAGTAAGAGATCAAAAACATAGTTGGTATTTATTTAGGTTCTCACAGAAATTCTTGTTGTCATTTCTCAGACACTTTTCATGTTTGAATACAAGAAGGCACATCATTTATGACGATTGTAGAGAACTGAATTAAAAGACAATACTTAAACACAAAATTCACTAGACAAAACTTTTTTACTGGTATTTCTTAAAGTGGTGCCACCAACTTGCATTCCTGAAATTTTAATTGATAAAAATTATCCTTTGTAGTTATTTAAAATATACTGATAACTTTGTTACATATTAAATATTTTAAAAAGTTCCAAATTCATTGTGTTTATTCAAATTTCAGGTCACTATTTTACTGAATTATATATCAGGGTTTCATTAACCAATTTTGATTGCAGTCCAACAAAATGGGTCCATTTTTGGGGGACATTTTCTATAAGAATACTAGGGATCCACACCAGACTTCATGTTATAAGCGAGTCTGCAAGTTATATTGGCATGCTATCATATGGGGGTGGGTACTTTCATTTCAGATCATCAGAAAACATTCAGAGTTTCTTCACATATTAAACATTGGTCAAATGTCTCATGGTAAATAATTGACTGTAGAGACAACTTGGAACAAAATGCTTAAAATTATATTGTTTTGTAGTACATAAAACTCTAATGCATTTAAGAAACATTGCATGTTTAGTCAGTTTGTGTGTATAATAGGTAACTGTTTAATTAGAACTCTGCAAAAGCATCATAAATATGGTGATAAAAAAACAACTGCCTAGTCAGAAGTGTCCAAGTAATTAGTGGCAAAGACACAAATGAAGATGCATGTAATTATTTTAAAGATTTGACACCAAAAATTGAAAAAAAAATTTAGAACAGTTATGTCAAATTTATCAGACATTAAAATATCATGAATTACAAAACTTGTATTCAGTTAAATAAAAAATAAATGTTTGTTTACTGCATATTATTTGCCCTCAAGATCTAAGTACAAATTGTAATATTAAAAGCACAAGTAGCTTTACAAGAAGGGTTAAGTGTATCATCATTGACATTAAAACCAGCCTGGGGCTGCTGTTTATATTTTTTTTACAGAGGTGACTTGCTCACTCCATTCATTCATTATTCTAAACTTATTGCTGAACATTCATTCTAGCATTGCTTATACACCTGCCATGCCATGTTATGATGTTGACCATCTGTCTGTCAACAATTTCATTTCTGCACAATAGCTCTGATTGTCTGCTGTTAACAGTTACCAGACTGTGTGGGTGACTTGTACTTGGGATAAGAAATTAATTTTGCAGTCAAAGGTATACTCAGTGGTCAGTGATGCAGAAATCGAAAGAAGAACAATGGTCTTTGAACAATAAATTAAGTTATCCACTATCTGCAGTTGCCAAACTTGGCTTGTGCTTTGGATCAGAAGGTCAAAGGTCAATGTCATTGTGAATAAAAAAGAAACATGTTTTCTGCACAATATCATAAATTTTACAACACAGACTAACTTTAAAGATAATAGGAAGGAAGAAGCCTATTCATTTTAGGGATCATAACATTCAAAGGTTAAGGTCACTGTGGTTGAAAGAAAATATAGTTTCTTCATAGAAGTTTTACTTCTTGGCATAGAGGTTTATTAAAATTGGTTTAAGGTGTTATTCTCTGTACTTTTTTCTTTTTATTATGGCATCATATAATTAAGGAATTTTCAGTAATGGTGGTTGATAATAACCAACTAAACCATGTTTGTTCTCCCACGTACACATCATTCATAAAAATCTTTGATAAGTGGTTAATGAGCACCTTTCTGCACAGGTAAACAAGAGCTATGTGATATTTCCCCATTTCAGTTGGTACAGGATTCCTGTGGTGGAGCTATGCAGATACCAAGAACAAACTGGATCATGATGATGCCACAAAGATTCCCCTTCTAGATGTAGAAATCAACAGCGAGCGGGCTTTTCTTGTGTACTCCATTATTGCTACAATCCTTACGGTAGAGTGCTAACCATGTTAAATATACAGTCATGTTTCTCAGACTTCACTTATCTAACTGCTATATCAAGACAAAATCATTCCAAATCTGACCTTTCTATTTAACAGTTTTTACCTGACAGTTAATTAATTATAAATGATCATCTGATTTTTTCATGTGTAATATAAACATAACACCAGGTTACACCTGATGCTGATAGAGGACCAGAAGTAGTTCATAGTCTTTTAGGTTTGCAGTAGAAGACATCAATCTAAGGCAAACATTTACAATGACATCCCAAGATCATAATTAAATGATAATTATACCATGAAAATTCATTGAGAGATAATGAATTATTCTTCACATGTCTACCCCTGATATTATTGACTGTTTAAACTGGTATATACAACCGTAGGTTTGGGGTGAAGAAATTCAGAGACATCGATGAAAGGCAACAACAAACTTGATATAAAAATTTATCTTTAATTTATCTATTGTTAGATAAACAAATTGTTTGTTCATATTAACAAAGTTAACAGGTCATCATTATATTATAATGTGCTTATTCTGACATTTGGCCCAAGTACTGTATGCTGTAAGATCTTGGCATTTTAAAAAAAAAAAAAACATTTTTGGTAATAGAAATCAACCAGGCAAGGCACTCATGGATATTCCAGACAAAATAGTGTCAGATTATCAGCCGCTTGCTAGTAATTAATATATTTATTTTGACTGACCTCTGCATAGGGACAGTAAGTAAAATTTATCCTCTTTACACTCAGAATTAAATCCTTCAGTACACTCATATTTTCTTTACTAATCCGTGTCAGAACAGAACAGATCACCTGTATACTCATCATCTGTTGGTGCCTTTTTTAAAAATAATTTCTAAGGCATGAGTGGAAGGCAGCATCACTCCACCACCAAAAATGTCACAAGAAAACAACAACAAAAACCCCTAGCAAAATGAAATAAAAAGCAGAAAACAATAAAATGAAGATCTCCTTGTTGGTCTATCTATGCTACCAGGACTAGCTGCAATTGACCAACTTTTGAAGGCAGAAAAAGTAACTGCTGCAATCGACCAAATGATGGCTAATTCTTTATGTTTTTAAAATGTACCCAGAAAAAATGGTTTTACTGAACTTCAGAGAAAACTTTCCTTTGAAGCACCAATTGTTCTGTATAAATACTAAGCCAACAACAAAAAAAGATCAGTCTTAATCAGTGTTTTCC
>QKMX01357315.1:0-10677 GCA_003401595.1 Venustaconcha ellipsiformis | reverse complement strand
TAATAATAATAATAATAATAATAATACATTTAGGCTCAACAGAGAACATGGACACAGCAGCCCAGGAGGACAAAGCCCCTCCCCCCATGGACAAGCAAATACAACACCGAGCTAATACAACCATGCATGTCTGCTGGCACAGAAATACCAGTGTCAGCAAAAGAGACCATGAAAAGGCAGTGAAGGTATACTCTCATCAGTCTTACTTAGAACTTTCAGGACACAAAAGTTTTATGCATGTCATGGCTGATACAAATCATTAAATATAAGATTAAATTATATGCGATGGATCTAGAATGTAGTTTCACTCCTCCTGTTCATCCACAAATTTAAGTAAGTACAAAAATGTTATAATTTCTAAACAACAGAAAATTATACAGATGTTAATAAATTATCAAAATGATGGATTGAATTGTTTGTTAGAATCTGCTGACTTTGCACATCTCTACATAACAAAACCCACAGGAAAATAAATGAACTTAAAACTAGAGCTTACTAGAGGAAAATGAGGGAATAAAAACAGTTAATATTAGCAAGCTATATTTCATAAAATAGAAACCAACTAATGCAATATGGAAGGAAAAATATACAATTACTTTCATGCAATTGTTCTTTTGTAAACAAATATGACCAATGAAGATTTTATACACTACACTACACTAGAGATATTTATTTAAAATCATACTATGCTGTAAGAAATGTTTTTATCTTTTATACAGCTTTTGATGTATATTGTTTATATTGATGTATCTTTTTACTGTTTTTGGTGTATTTTTTATATTTTAGATCTTTTATACTGTTTTTGATGTATATTGTTTTTCCATATTTTACAGAACCAGCTCAGTGGTTATTTGTTGAGGAAATTCAAGAATAGCAATGGTTGGCAGAAGTTGTGGGTTGTATTTACAAATTTCTGTCTATATTTCTACAAAACATATCAGGTAAACAAAGGGAGATTACCACTCCAACTTTATATTTTTTTAACAAGGTTATAGATGCTTCCTTTGATCAAAATTCTTAATGATTTTTTGTTGTGTCCTACCACAACATTTACTCTTATCCATTTGTCTGTCTATTACACCTTGGTCAAGTTTTGTGTTTGGTCACTTTTCCAGCAGTGATGGACCATCTCTGTTGTAGGTTATTATGAAAAGGATTGTACAGTTTCCATTATTATGGGATATAATTCTTTTTTTGCATGCTACTCAAGTTAATTTTTCTCAGACTATGTAATATGTAATCTGACACAAGTATTTCATTTGCAGCATTTATATCTTTTAACAGCATATGCCAGAGTATAGATTTTCTATTATTTGTGCCATAAATTTTAAATTGGGCCCTATACTTTGGGACTTGTAGAGATGTGGTTATCAGTTTTAGTGGATGAAGGCCCATTCTAAATGATTAGTCAAAGGGTCACGTATTAAACAATTATTGCAAAATAAGTAATTGAGCAAGAATTTTCACACAGAACTCAGGATGTTTTTTACATGTGCCTTTTCTATTTTACTTCAAGCCTATACAGTTAGCATGAATATATACAGTCTTGTATCACATATCATATCAAAACATATCACATCAAACTTTAATTCTATTCTAGGATGATTTTCCATTAGCTAGTCTGCCATTGTTGGGGTATGCTGTCAGTACACCAGATGAACAGGATGGCATTCACAAAGATCATGTGTTCAAACTTCAGTTTAAAAACCATGTGTACTTCTTCAGGGCAGAGAGCGAATACACATTTGAAAGGTACGATATAAATCTGTGTCAATTTACATTGGTCTCAATCAAAGTAAGATAACATTGCAGGTGGAGTAGATAGAAAGTAGGTCTCTACTGATGCCTTGCCTCATAGTAGGTAGGACTTCATAATTATCACAAGAGTCAAAACTATTTCATATACACCTGCCATGAGCTCTGCACAGTATGATGTCAGTCTGTTATTGTTTTCAGTTTTGCAATAAACAATGTCAGTCATCTATAGTTACCAAACTTTGTTGATGGTTTGACTTTTGATGTGGAAAAACCTTATTAGTATTGGAGTCAAAGGTCATGGTTACTGTGACTGAAAGAAGAAAAATTGTGAACAGTAACTTCAGTTCTCCACCATCTACAGAGACCAATCTTAGTGGATGGCTTGCACTTGAAGTATGTAAGAACCCTATTGATTTCCGGATCTAAAAGTCAAAGGTCATGGTCACTGAGTGAAACAAGAAAGATTGGTTTCTTCACAATAACTGAAGTTCTCCACCTCAACAGTTACCAAACTTTTGCATTGGGTAAGGAACAACCAACCAGATTCAAGACCAAGAGCTCAATGTTCTATGTCACTGTGCCTGAAAATAGAAAACAGGTCTCTGCACAGTAACATGACTTCTCCAAGATGTATAGTTACCCAACTTTCTGGATGGTTTGAACTTGGTAAAAAATATTTTATGATTATTAACTTTGTCAGAAGTTCATCTTTTGGTTACTGCTCATGCTATAACCATGAAAAGAAAGAATTGAATGCATCTCTATTAGTACTGCACACTTACAACCACATAAGGTCACTGTGACCTGCATTTATTTTTTTATTTTTTTAATTCATGACTACATAGATTTGTGCACATTTTGTACTACTAATCTACACAGAAGTGGCCTTTCTGACCAGTACAATTGAAAGTAGGAATACATGTCTTTATTCAGTGGTAAAGTTTCATTGTTATTGACTATATGTTGCATAGTGTGAAAATGTGCATGGAACTCATTGCTAAGATGTAGTTTCACAGCAAATGTGGCTCCAGCCTGATAATAAATGTCAAAGTGTTGACAGATGAACAGACAGATCATTTCAGTGCCCCCTTACCTTAGTGACATGTGTAAAAGAAACAATATTATGGATCTTGCACTAAATTGTGTATTGAAATTTGATATGTATATTAGACAAATGGTGTACTTGTTACTTTTGGTAATCACAATCCATTAGTTTGAATATTTTTAATGTTTTTCTGTTAAGACTTCCAATCATCATTCATACTTCTATTTCTTGGGCTTAAGAGGGAAACAGTTAAAATTACATTTTTGTAATTTTTATTTTCATATTACACAACAGTACAAATGTACATTTTGCTATTCATGCTGCCCAAATTTGTATGTTTTTCTTCATTGTCTGCCCATCCATTCATCATCCATACTTTTTGTTTCTGTGGAAAAACTCAAAAACTATTTATCTCCAAAAAAAATTCTACAAATATTGGAATAGTGGTATAGATATTCACACCTTTTCATTTCAATATTTTTACAATTGTATTCACTTGTTTATCAGTCAGTCTATCATTACCACATTATTTCTGGAGCAAAATCGTTCAATATATCAGTATCTTTTGTTTTTTCCATGGGTTTGACCGTACACTCATCAGTAATATTGTGATATCTCCAAGCTGTGCTCTTACACCTTTTTTCTCAGAAATATAATAAAAAGGTACATGTAAGCATTTGTAGTACACAGAAAACAGTGGTCGTATCATTTGCAACCTGTGCTTGTCTTTCACACAAGTCCACAAGGTCATCTAGATGTTGACTTTATCACTAAGGCCACACTGGAAGCGTCTCATAAATTAATATTACCTATCATGCCAAGTATTCAAGCCCATGAACATGATAAGGATAATGCATTGAACAAGAACATGGGATAATCACTCAATAATAATTTAGTATGTAAGAAAAAAAAATGTTGGTACAGATTTACTACAGTAATGTAAAGGTACCTCATAAAATTTTCAAACTTGTGGTAATAAGCAAGTAACAAGCTAAAGTAAATAATGAAATAGGCAAGGCCTTCAGAAATTGAGAAGGGCCCAACAAATTTGACCTGAAAGAAAGCCCTTTTTTCTTGGAAAGCTGGAGAAAACAAATCATTCACACATTGTTTTTGGAGTAAAGATCCAAAACCATCTTGTATATACCAAAACCATCTAGTATATATTGCTGACAACACACACCCATAATGAGACAAGTAATCTAGATGTGCCTTTGCCATTACAAAAGCATCATACTTTCAAAACTTCTTTGGGCGTTTTTCTCCATCCATCATACATAGACACTTTCTTTTATGGTGTAAAACTCAAAAAGCTATCCAATTTGTGGGATCAAAATATGACTTTTGCTTTTGGAAATCTTCCCAAAAAATGCATTCTTACTGGCACTTTTGTTCTTAATTGTCTGAGTGTGAACAGAAACTTCATTACCAATAGTAAATTTGCTTCAAATTTAAACACACACACACACACACACAGATAATGCCCATCACATCACTGTATTTTTTTCAAAAATGAATTTACGTAACATGTATTTGAAATCTTCTAAAACAAATCTTCATACTCCCCCCAGATGTATTGGCCAAGCAGGAATGTAGATAGCTCCAGCTTCTTGTTAGTTTTTCAAACTTGTTTTTGCCATAGACAAGTGAAGATTATCACTTTTGCATATACCAATATAAGTATAAGCTTGTTCTTAGTTGAGCTCGCATTTAGCAGATGGTTAAACAATTACATTTCTGGCAACAAGAACATCAGTGATATGATTCTGTATATTGGTATTTTGATTTTACAACTTTTATATTCTTTATCTGTAAAAATATAATTAACTGTCAATATTTCATGTATATTATAGTTTTCCACAGACTGCAAATCTTTTTAATTATTTGTTTATACATGCATTCAGACATCATTCTTCAAGTGTCACTTGTAATTTTCCAAAACCTAAAAATATAATTAAAACATCTTTGTTTATGTAACAGTCAACTGTAATCCATGTATGTATTAGACAAGAGGACAGAAAGTGGAATCATCCAGCAGAAAATGGAATCGTTCTAAAGCTGTTCATTTGATTCTCAGTTTGGGCTTAGGAAAAATAAATAAGCAACTCAAAATTTAAATACTTGAAATAAGTTACCTTTTTAACACACAATTAAAAGATTTTAGTCTAGTTCAATAAAGTGTAAATAATCCAGAACATGTAGTGTATATGGCTTTTGATTGTTTGTTTCTTTTCATGAAATTGTGTCCAGCCACTAAAGTAGAATGTGTAAGATTGCATTGATGTTTGGTTGTCAAAATGATTATGCCTAAAGATGAACTTATTACAGATGTAAAGAGTTTTCTCCCTTTTAATAAAGAATTTCCTTCAGACACATATTCGTTTATACTATTTGTCATTGCAGATGGAATGAGGTAATCAACAACATCACAAATAGTGCACGAAGGATTCGCGTTTTCAGTCGCTTTGACTCGCAAAAGCCTGGCGAAATCAATGATGATGCAGTATAGAATTTATCGATTTATTCTTGCAGATGGGTTGAAGTCATCAACAGTGCTACAAACAGTGCAAGAAGGGTTAGGCTTTTCAGTCGTATGGACTCACAAATGCCAGGAGATTAATACGATGAAACCTTGTGATTGCACTTTGGCCGATTAAAATTACATCGAGACAACATGTGAAGACATGTAGAAGAATTCATCATTATTTTCCTAAATCCATTAATTTTCCATCACTTTGAGATTTCGGATGCACTAAAAATGGATCATTCAATAACCTGTTCAAAGCAATCTTCAATTTTAACCTTGTTATCATTCACTCCTTGGATATTACAGATGCATTTTCCCAAATGGATGGCAAATTCAACATAAACGTGCCAACATAGATTTTTTTCAGATGCTGTATGCTTGTAATACATGCCTATCTTTAGTGTTGAGACAAATCATGAAATACACAGGGTTATTTTCTGCTCGTGATATATATCATGATGTATCATTGCTGAGTCAATATCAGCAAAATATAAACATATCAGCAAAATACACAGATTTAAGATGCACTTCTCCCAATCTACATGAACCCATTTACAGTTTACTTCAATACAGAACACTTAGTAACATGTTTACTGTAATCAGCTGCATCTTCAGCATTAGGACATTTAATATTATATATTGGTCAGATATAAAATGCAACAATCAAAAGGCAGTGGTCTGTTGAGGGAGGTATGACATTTTCTCTGATGTTTATTGCCAAGTTTTATCAATCTGAAATACTGTTAATTCATTTATTTTCATGGGTATAATGTTGATTACCAAAGTTTTATCAATTGGAATTCTGTTTGGTATGATTTTGTTAAAAATTTAATTTTCATGGTGTTTAAATTTGAGGACTAGGAATAGTGTCCTTTATATTCCACTGTTTTATTTGTTCATTGGGTCTTTAAATTCTTGGCAATTATGAAATCCATGAAAATTTCAAAAAAGGTTAAACTGTTGATAATATAATCAATATGCAACATTATATCATTTTTGTAAAATTTGGTGATGCAACATTTGATTCATAAAAATATCACAGGTGCAGAAACTGATCTGCCAGAACATTTTGTGGCAGTTCACAATAGTGTGTTACATACAGCTAGATACAGCATTGTTACTCATGTGAAGTTGCTTTCCACAGTAAACATTGTGAATGTTTAGTAGCGGTTGCTCTTTCTGTTGAGTCAGACTTCAACAATAGAATCCTATTTTATGTACCTTTTGTTAGAATTTTAACGTCTTTACCTTTTGTGTTGTAGGCCCATATGGTTATGTTTATTTTGGAAGCTTGTTTTCTAACTTTACATATTGATAAGTGAACCAGCACCATATAGTCAGGATTGTACTGACTGGCTGTTAAAGCATATGCATGTATCTCTTCCTTCACAAAATAAATGCAGTATTGTTGGCAATGTTTTTTATACTTTTTAATGAAGGGGAAGATACAAATAACTTGCTAAATGAAAACAAAAGTATCACAGTTTTCATTGGTTTCTTAAATAGAAATATTTATGAAATCTTACTGGTACAGTTCTCCTCTAATGGCCATCATTGTAGCACAGTTCCTTTTGTAAAAATGCATGTGTTATCATTGGTTCCACTTAAAAAGTGTTGATAAGGTTGATAAGGCTCATTATTATAACATGGTTTGTTTTGTAGTGCATGTATTGCCATGGGTTCCATTTCATTAAATATTGGTATGGCATTCTCACTACAAGGCCTATAATTATAATGTGGTCCCAGTTGTAATGCATACATTACCTTGGGTTCCATTTCATTAATAATAGCTATCAGTTTGACTTGATCCCTGTTGTAATGCATGCGTTGCCATGGGTTACATTTCATTTAGTGGCAGTAAGGTGTTTTCACTCTAAAACCCAGTATTATGTTTCCTTTTGTAATGCATACATTGCCATGGGTTCCATTTCATTACTAATGCTCATAAGTTTGACATGGTCCCAATTGTAATACATGTGTTGCCATGGGTTAATTACTAATGCCCATAAGTTTGACATGGTCCCAGTTGTAATACATGTGTTGCCATGGGTTAATTACTAATGCCCATAAGTTTGACATGGTCCCAGTTGTAATACATGTGTTGCCATGGGTTCATTACATGTTAGTAAGGTATTTTTACTATAAGGCATCATACACAATGCCTCCCATTCACATCCTTATATTGAGGGAGTACTTTACAAGTTCATTGTACTAAAAAACAGAATAGTGTACAAGAAATTAAAGTGCATGAGATATTACAGACAGTGCAGTACATTCCATGCTGTAGAAGATACATACTCATATTGATTGCAAGTTTTCATTGAATATTAGTTATTTGTAGATTACACATTTACTAAATAGACATATCCATTGTCCGTGAAGTTTGAAATATTGAAAATCATAATTATGCTGTAAGAGACTTTTTGGATGCTGTAATATTAGTTGTCTTCCGTTTGATTTGGTAAAGATGTTTGATTTGTTTTTCATGAAACAAGTGTCATCCTTTTATTGTTTGAACTCTCCTTGATCAAGAGACATTTTGTTGGGTAATGTACATAGGCTGTAAGCACTGCTTTTTATCTTTGGCTTTTTAGTATTATTAAATGCTGTTGCAAGGAAATTTTTGTCAATCATATCTTCTCATTTGGTGTAGGTTTATTATCAGATCATTTTAGTCAAAATTTTTATTGACTATCTTTTAACTATGTAATTGTTACTCAAATTTTCCTTTTCAAGACAAAAATGATGTGGTTATGTCACAGTAGATCATAAATACTTTCAAATCAAACAAAATTTATGAGCTTAACATTTGTTGTAAATTGACAAGGAACCTAGAAAATTTATGAAAAAGAATGTTTTTAATATATATTGAAATTTATTTATTTATGGATTTATTACAGTCTGCAAAAGTTAAATGATGTTAAAATATTTCTATTTGCAGTATTTCTTTAAGCCCATCTTAATTGTTCATTGTCAGATGGTGTTTTCTCACTTCCTAAATGTTACATAACTTTTATATTCAAGCTTATTTTTTTATAAAACCATCAAAAATGATTCAGTGTTCAGAACTCTTTGAGAAGATAGCAAGTATTGTATGTACTTTGATTTATATTTGGTCCAGCTGCAAACAACATAGGCCCTGACCTACCATAACATAATGCTTTGGCAGATCAGGGTTTATGGTGTTTATTCCAGTGATTACTCCTAAGAAATGGCATAGTCAAATTTCTGATAGCACATTATGCAGTACCAATATGTTTTTGCTGTTGGATCCAAGTTATATTCAAGTACATACATTTATAGTAACAAAAGTCATTAGTTACTCTTGCATCTGAAAGAACAAACTTGACTAAAATCTGCATTATGATAAAAGCTCACTGCACATTTTTTAAAATGTTGTGCAATGAGTGTACATTAAAATAAACAAGGAAGAAAATGGGCAATGAACAGACATTTTCATCTGTTAAATGACATTTTTATTAGGTGACATGGGAACCATCAGCATGGAAAATATGTTTCTTGACAATGTCTTTGTGCTAGCTTGTTGGTGGACAAAAACTTCACAAGAGGAGCAAATAGCTGAATTGGTCTGTTGCATAAAGTAGTACATATTGAAACTACCCTAGTTGTGGCAAGGAAAATGCACATCTCTTAACAACAGTTCTTTGCTTTGTCTTTCCATCTGAGAAGCATTCCAGCAATTGGTCACATTGACATCAAATGTAAGACAGTGGTGTTCATCTCATATAATATCAAACTTAGTTGGATTAAATTATAAATTTGATAGTTTAGTAAAGTGTGGAAACATAGCCTGTGATGGCTTACAGAATGAGAAAAATTATGCAGAATTTATGTTTATCTTCAGTCTCACTCTAGTATGATTTGTCATGGAATAATTCATTTCGTAAGTAAACAAATTTGTAAGCATATTTATCAGTATGTATTTTTTGTTTGACTAATTCATCAAACCAAATTTAATTGCATATGTTTTAATAAGTCTTACACAAGGCAGAGTGTACTGGCTATGTGTTCCCCCATTTAATTTCTGCACAAAATAAACAATTCTGAACCATTTATAGTTACCAAGCTTGTGGATTGCTTTTACTTGGTGAACAATCAATTTAGTTGTCAGAGCCAAAGGCCATTGTGAATGAAAGCAGAAGAGAAAGTTTAGTGCATTAACACTGACTGAAGAAAAGAATAATGGTTTCAGCAAAATTATTTCAGTTTTTGACCAGCTATCTTCATCAGAATGTCTGGATGACTTGCACATTGGGTAAGAAAGAAGCCTACTTGGTTTGAGGTCATAGGTCAAGGTCAATGTGACTGAAACAAGATAAATGGATTTGCATAATATTCTAAACCATGTACCTTGACCAAAGTTTGTGGATGCTTGCACTTTAAGGTATGGAAGAGGCCTGTTGATTTTGGGGTCAAGGTTGTTGTAGCATAAAAAGAAATGAGGTTTACATAATAGCTTCTGTTCACAAGTAAGCTTTTTGACCAGCGTTTGCAGACAGCTTGTACTAGAGTAATAATGAGGAGAATAGATTACATTGTCTAAAGGTTATCACAATTACATCTGATAAGAAATTAATGGGTTTTATGTAATAAGTTGAATTCAAGACCACATACCTTGAGCAAAGGTTATTTAGATCTGTTGGATGGTAATCTCCAGAGTCAACCAGGCCTGGCCTGTGCCTACATACTAAACATGGGGCAGGCATTTAATGTACTCCTGACAGTATCCTTGCTTGTAATGTGTTGCAGCTTGTCGGGTAATGCACAAGTAACCTGTATATTCATGTTATAAAGATCAGCGTGAGTAATGCACAATATGTAGATACATGTAATAAAGATCAGCTTGGTGAGATAACATGTAGATACATGTAATAAAGATTAACTTGAGTAATGCACAAGTTACCTGTTGATACATGTAATAAAGATTAACTTGAGTAATGCACAAGTAACCTGTTGATACATGTAATAAAGATCAGCTTGGGTAATGCACAAGTAACCTGTTGATACATGTAATAAACATCAGTTTGAGTAATGCACAAGTAACATGTAGATACTTGTAATAAAGATCATCTTGGTGTGTAACATGTAGATACATGTAATAAAGATCAGCTTGGGTAATGTACAAGTAACCTGTTGATACATGTAATAAAGATCAGTTTAAGTAATGCACAAGTAACATGTAGATACATGTAATAAAGATCATCTTGGTGTGTAACATGTAGATACATGTAATAAAGATTAGCTTGAGTAATGCACAAGTAACATGTAGATATATTAAAGATCAGGTTAGTCATTAGTGTGTATGTGTGTGTAAATATATATATAT
>QKMX01357314.1:140606-151850 GCA_003401595.1 Venustaconcha ellipsiformis | reverse complement strand
ACCCATATTACACCCATCAATCATACACCAAAATCAAGGGTATTAAAGGTTCTTTGAACAATACCTAAGATGTATAAAACTTTTTTAAAATAGCCAGTATAATTAGTGCGGAAACCTGGGGAGATTCTTTTTCTTTAAAATTCTAACACTATGCTAAATACGAAACTGTAAAGCGCCACCATACGCATGCCATTGAAAGGATATGTGGATCGAACTCGCCATCTCCTACTTGCATTTTGGAGGCACAATGATTTGGTTGACATGACTCATGTCAATGATGAGTCTTAACTTGCTGTTTGCTTTCCGAAAAAAATATAGACTTGAATGAAATCAAGTAGACTGTGGTCTTTCCACAAGCTCTACTGCCATTTTTTTAATTATTTTTATTAGTGACCTTATCTCCTGCATTCTTCACCCAATCTGACTGTGAGAGGAGGAGAGGGGAAGGGGTTGCTGATAAACAAAACCCCAAACCCCTCAGAATAACCTAGATAACCAACCACCTGTTCTGAGGGAAAAGGGAGGTCCATTAAACTCAAAGTCTGGCCTATGTATGATTGCTTCCTAGGGATTGAGTGGTTCCAAACACCTGTGTGACTGAGTGGCAGTTCTTGAGCTGCCTACCTAAAACTTCCTCCACTCTTCCTCCAAAGCAATGGTGACCCAAACGGGGTTGCTTGGATTGGGAGGGTATGACCAGGTTTAAGTGACAAGGATAGCACACATGCAACATGTCATATCAGGAACTGATTGAATGAACCTATCAAAGTATTGGCCATGGTATGGTAAGCAGCCCTGGTCAATGACTCTAGCAATTCTGGCCTTCACCTCCCAAGTATGGCCATTGATGGCAGTCACAGTCGAGTCAGAAAGGTACCAAAGAGGCCAAATCTAACAATGAAGAAGGTGCAATGACATCTCAAACTATTTCTGATGGACATACAGCACATTTGTCTGCCATATAAAACAGATGAACAGACATGAACAGCATTTCTTGTCATGTGCTGGGAGATCAGTAATGAAGGCATCTGTCACCTCAACTCTACTTGAATGTTGAAGGAACCAGGAGGATGTCATCTCTTCTTCCTCACAGAGATTTAACAATTCTTTCGAGTAGCAGTGTGGAGGGCATTTTAAAGTAGTCTAACGCCCTATAAATGTCCTTGATGGCAGCTTGAAAGCTTCAGTCTGTTCCATGGAGGATCTGAGCAGCATGTTCAGGATGGTGGATCTTAAGGAGTTTCATTGCGCTAACTGTGTGTTGAGGCCCAATCTAGGAGCAGATCTGGAAAAGACTTTTGTAGACAAACAGTTATGGTCTGGGTACTATCACTGGTACTCCAAGGGCCCGGCTGGATGACAGGTAAATTTCTCGCTGAAATCTCCATCAATGAAAGGGCATGTTACTGATGACAGATGTAAATCATAGCTGGCCAGATCGATTCAGTGAAAAGGTCCACATGCTGATACAGCCAATGGTGCAGTTTTATTATGCATTTGATCCAATATATCCAGTATAAATCAAGTGTCCTGACATATAGGCCCGGAAACCATGCTTGTACATATGGGGGGATTTACACCCACTGGGCTGCTTATAATGGGAAGATACTTCCCCTATGAGTCGGAAATACAAGCAACAAACTAGCTGGCTGGGCTGTCTTCTCAAAAGAACTCCATTGCTGGATGGCTGGTAATTGTGCATGGTATAATGAGGTGGATCCAACTGATCCATTCTCCCTGACCTACAGACTTAAAGACTATGCTTGGACATCCAGCGGGACATATGCCCACTGGACTGTCAAAATTGGAGAATACTCCCCAATGAGTTGGTGTCGCCAACAATGAACCAACCATAGGTTGTCTTCCTTGTCTTATTCTGTCTTTTCTTCCCTTCAATGTTAAATGGACTACTGCTCTGAACATGCATTTAGTAAATATTTCTGCTAAACAAGAAGAGAAAACAAAGCATTGATTAGCAAATCAGTATGTAACTAACTCTCTAATACAGTAGCTGAAACTTCCTTTGACCACTTATTATAGATTGTGCATATCACAAGGCAGTGTATAATTAGTACAAACAAAACAAGAGTCATTGTAGACTTCATTGCTCTGAAGTTGCATGTAATGCATTTAGATAATATTCTGCTGAAATGACACAAGCAGAGAAAGCAAAGCATAAATTAGTAAATTAGTAGTTCATCAAGTTGTTGACTTGCTAATATAAACATATTCAAAGTTACTAACGAAGGAATCAGAAAAGTCATAAGGTTGAAAAAAATATTTCAAATTTAGCAGAAACTTAAAGGAAAGTATACAACCTGTAGCAGGATGATTAATCCACAAAACAGATCCAAACGTTGTTAGATGATTCAGTGAGAACACAAAAATGGCTTTGATTATCGAAGGATAAACTGTATGATGTAATCAGTACAGCAGTGAAGCTTAAAACTGGTGACATGTGGTGCTGCCAAAGGGAGGTAAAAGTTATTGCCCTTTGTCTACTGGAATTAGACAGAAAAAGGAAATTTTCATCTTTTAGTAGGGTCGGATTTGCGAAGCTAATATTCCTAATATAATGTTATTGGGGAATGTATTAGAAGGAGAAACTAACCCAAAGTTGTTCTTAAGTCTTTTTATTAAGATTATTTTTAGAAATTAAGCATATGTAAGCATCTATTTAAAAATTCTATGTAATTTTACGAAGTTAACACCCGAGTCACATAGGCAAAATCTAACTAAAGATAATCTGTACAATTTACAGCCATGAATGAAACTTAAAAAATTAAATAGATAGAAATCATCATGTACCAGGAGTTAAAAACATAGATATATATAACAACACACTTTGGTGATGATTATGTGGCAATTTCAGCATTAGATTTAGAGTTGGAGGGTGAAATGCCAAGGTAGGGGAACTTCCCCCAAAGGAGATATACATTTTTAAAAAAAAAATAGCTGGGTGTAAAGTAAGTGTAGCCTGGTCAATCACCTGGCCTTCAAGGTAATCCCTGTTTTGGTGGACCAATTTTGTTCAGTTGCTTGTCACTGCAGCTGTGGATTTTGATGCAGATGAATTAGAATGGGGTGTGATAATGAGTTCAGTCTATTGCACGTTTGTGCAAATTTAAAAATTTAATAATTAAAAGGAGAAACAATATTTGATGTCTTTTTTTAAAAATTATTTTGCAAAGTATCTTCATTATAAAAGTAAACAGTAATCATTTTAAGATATAAAGGAAGTTTAAAGAAATAACTCAATATACACATCATTTAAAATTAACAACATATATTGATGATGTAAATTTATTCAGATGGAAGGTCTTGTATCATGAACTCACATGTTTTACACATGTTCACCACTACTCTTTGCATGAAGTCTGTATGTACTCATCCTTAAAGCCTTGTGCATATTGTATTGAAGCAATAGATCAAATATCTAAGGACACCTCATCATGTAAAAATTGTATATCATATACATGTACAAATGTATTTGAGTAAGGCCTCAAGGAAGCTTGATCAGCTGAATAAATGAGCTTCTTTAGTCATTATTATTATTATTATTATTATTATTATTACACAGTCATGTCCAAAATATGAAAGGACTTTTCTCAATCTAAGCTATGGAATTTTTGCATCATAAAAAAAACTCATCTCTGGTGCAGAATGAAGTGAAATATATTTTACGTGGAGTTGGAGTGATTCCTGCTGCTTTCAATTTGTCTAAGTGTTTCTTTCCCCCAAGGTGCTGCTGGTACTGTTCAGATGAATTCAGACTGAGATGGCATATATCACACCGGTTCATACTTCAATGCTACCTGTTGTCCTAAAAAACAATTAGACCTAATAAAAAATTAAAGTTTAACACATTTATGGATTTTAATGTTAACAAACAACTGATGAAACCTCAGTGCAATTTAATCTAAAGATTGTTCCCTTGCTTCAAGCCCCACTATGCCGCAGCCCCGACTATATTACAGCTAGTGTTTGAATCAAATTAAATTGTCCAAATTTAGTTCTATAATGAGTTATTTCAGCTGATAAAGGCTTTTAAAGTTGGAGCTAAAAAGAACCAATTAGAGTAATGTTTAATATAAAACATATAATACTCCATTACAACACTGCCTTTATGACTAGACAACAATCCATGTAATGCCTTGATAAACAGAACTCGGTAGAATGTGGTCTGGTACATTTTGCAAGGCTTTTATAACTCAGCTTATAATACAGGGTCCATTTAAGAACAGAAAATTTGGGGATGAAATCTCCCCTTTGAAAAATAGAGCAATCATCTGAATATAGAGAAATATAATGAAGAAATAATGGTTGGGCTTTAAAAGATAATGTTATTTTGATTTTCATGTATCCAATTTATTATTTGGTGCAATTCTTGCTAGAAATAAATGAAAATCCTGCAGTCTTGAGTACTAAGATACAACATTCCCTCTAATATTTTTCCTGTGTGCATTGAATTTTGAAATTGCTGCGTGGCATTTTCTAATGAGCTGCGTGGCTTCGTACTTTAGAGGGAACATTGCTAAGATATACCATTCTGAACAGAAGTTGAAAATACTGCAACTTTACATCTAGGTGGAGTAAAGATAAGACTTTCCATATGGCTACGGTGGTGAACATGCCGAATATCTGATGGGCTTTCAATGAAAAACACATGCTGATATAACTTTCTGACTTCTATTCAGAAAGAGTAGCAATGATAAGATTTTCAAGATGGCTGCTGTTGTGATCATATTGTATGTTGAATTGGAACCATTTTCGTTTACAAACATCATAAGAAGTCTTTTACTGAAAGCCTTATGTTGATATGACCATCCATTCAGGTGGTGTAGCAAAAACAGAATTTTAAGATGAACACTGTGGTAGCCATATTTAATGTTCAGGCAGAACCATTTCCATTTAATACAGTAAAAAAACCTGTCTTGAGATATCACATTCTCGATGCATGGAAATACAATTAAACCAGTCTTGAAAGATCACTGCTATCAGACCACATGTCTTGAGACCACATTCTCAATGCATTGATATATTCATTATACAGTGTTATGAGTTGTCATAGGTGACCACCTGTGTTGAGACCAACATTATTTGGCAGAATGTGTGGTCTTTCAAGATAGGTTATACTATATTCATTATATAGGGTTATGACCTGTCACAAAAGACAACATCTTTTGAGACCATTATTATTTGGCAGAATGAGTGGTCTTTCAAAATAGATTCTACTGTGCAAACAAATATCATACTAAGGTTTTACCTTAAACATTATCTTGATATCACCACACAATCAGAAAGAGTAGCGATAACAAGATTTTCAAGATGGCTGTTTTGGCATTAATAATTTATGTATCAGCAGCGCTATTTTCATTTGGGACAAACTAGAACTTTGGGTTAATGTGTGTATAAAAGTTTCATGGCAATCCTCCAAGTAGTTTAGGAAAAGTAGGAAGAATAGAAATAACAAACTTGTGTTAAGAAAGAATATCAGAATGTGTGGGTGTTACTTTTCTTATGCAAGCATTATGTGATAGTAAGCTGAAAAGTAACTCAAACTACCACCAAGAGGAATACTATTCATTTCTGACAATTACTCCACATGTTCAAAATTAATGTTCATAACCCCAGTCACATGCTCAGTGTTAATGAGCTACTATTAAAATAACATTCATACAATTGCTAGGTTTTCTTTTCTCAACTGATTTCTGACACTGTGAAGGGGATTGTTTCAAAACATAATTCCAATACTATATGAAAAACAGGCAAATCTAGACATCTGTGGGACAGGTCTGGACAAATGAAGGTAAAATATGAACATTGCATCAACTTCAATAACATTAATAGCAGCAACAACAATCAAATAAAGATGGTTTAATAATGATGATTGTAGTGAAAATATGGTAATGAAGCAGAAATACAATCCTAAAATGTATAAATCTTGATCTAGTAGATGATAATGGTATGATGTGAAAGAGTGAGACTTTTACCATTTTGGTGTTTTATGGCACATTAACACACAAAACATGTATTGTGCTGAGGTAATGACAGGGAGGAAAGTATCTTACCCAAGGATAGACCAAGGCAGTTGATTCAGGCTGGCCTATGACCCCTAGATTACAAGTCTGACGCTTTTCCAAATGAGATACCAAGAAACAGAGAGAGAGAGAGAGAGAGAGAGGGGCATTTACCATTATGTAACCTAATATTTGGTATAATCTGTGTGTGTGTGTGTGTGTGTGTGTGAGTGTGTGTTGACTGAATTTCAAGACACTCGAATTTGATAATAAATTTCCCGCAAAACTTGGAAAACCACATTTTAATCTCATTCTCATGTACAATTCGAATCTAAACAATTCAAAAGGTTCATGATGAAAATCAACATAATTTTTCATAATATGCTATATTCACACGATACTATTGATTAAAAACTAAATGACAGCTAATTTTGAACTTAACTAAGAAAACACTTTTAATTGATTTAAAAGTTTTTCAAATGAAGACACGGAATTGTCCAATATTATTTAAGGATATACTCTTTATGAAACAATCTATTTATTTTTGCCAAATTTCAGTAATAACTTGATTTTTTTTAAAAACAGTTACACACCTACTTTGCATTTTGGAATTTAGGAAGAAAATTCAAACTCTACTTTGGTATTATGAAGCAATTACTGTATATAAGCCTATTATTGTAGCCTGAAGTGTAAAATATAGTTCTACTCTTTCCCCCAAAAAGCAGTATTATTGCAAGATCATCTGAAATTTCCTAAGAATTAACATATCCACATTTCCAAATTTATTCTGGGAGGTAACAAGAAGTTAAAAAACTGCGATAATTATGAATTATCCTGGAAACCACTAGTGACTGATGTACATTTGGAACTTGCTGCTATAAAAGTTTTACTTAGGTTTCTTTCTAACACTTCTAATCTGTTACCTGTTGTCAACACACATTCCAAAAACATTTAATGAATAAAGGAAACATTCCACTGCGTAAAAATGTAGGGTTTTGGGGGAGTAAAACTTTTTTTAATTATGCAACACTTACCTGCCACTACTGCAAAGTTAACCTACTTATGTGCCAAAAACTCATGTTCGATGTGAATACATCCTCCCACAGAGTGGAGAAAAAGGCAGAAGGATCTTTTGCACTCAACTCTCTTATTTTGCACACCAATTGTATATGTCATATGATTATATGCAGAAGATAGATATTATCAGTCATCTTTAGGACATAATGGGGTGGGAGGAGGGCATTTGGAAACAGCAGCAGGTGAGAATTGCATAATTAAAATCAGTTTTACCCACCAAAAACTAATTTTAATAGCAGCAGTTACTTATTCTACTGCTACTGCATAGCTGAATTTGTCAGTTAGGTGGATAGGCTCATACTCTAGTCAAACCTATCAAAACTGAAATTGCACTTACCATAGTGCGAGAGGTCTCTCTATAGAAGGTTGATGTCTCTCTGGACCCATATTGTGTTATAACAATGGGCCCCAGAGAGAAACAAGTATGAGATGTGTTGCAGTGCACCACCTCTCTAAAGGGAGACCTCAAGCTGCTGTTATAATGTTCTACCTCCTCCTAAGAGAAGGGTGCAACCTCCCATTGCCATGCACAACCTACCTAATGGGAGTGTGCAACCCGCTAGAAACCAGAGACAGCCAGTGTCAATAGACAGGCAAGGCATGAGTCTCACTTTCTAGTCTTGCAGAAGCTAGAGCGATTAGGAACACAAAAGAGTGCAAGGTTTTGAAAGGAAACTTTACTCAATGATTCACAAGGAGCATGGTTAATGACAATGAGAAACAAGATTCCATCTGGATGTGAGAAAGCGGGATACAGGTCTCTGTAACCCAAAAGACTAGACAAGAGTGTCAAGGTGATGGAAACGTGATAGCCCTTGTGAGTGGATACTAACATCTTTTGGTCTTAAAAAGGAACAAATGGAAATCAGCAATGAAGTGGAGGGGGGGGGGAGCCACCAAGCACAGAAGATTCTCCACCAGGCATTATAGACCTTGGAAGTAGAAACTCTCTTGCCCTGAGTGATGCAACTTGCAACTCAGCCTGAAGACCTTTCTGGTAAAGTGAAGGCTAGAGATGAGCCAGGCAAGAAGGTGTAAAATGTGTGTCCTGTTGTGGTAGAGGGATCCCTAGAGTAGTGACAGAGATCCTTCCTGTGAGGTAGAGACCCATGTCAATCAATCAACAAATCCAGGAGATCAATTGACCATGATCGCTGGGGTTCCAATGGGGCCAGAAGAAGAATGACCTGAGCAGAGAAGTTTGGACTTGTTGCAGAATTTGTGGTTCCAGTTGAAAAGGTGGGAAGGCATACGCAAATAGGTGATCCCACAGGAAGCTGAATGTACTGACTATCGGTGCTCTCTGATCTGGGATAGACATGTAAAAGGGAAGTAAGTTGTTGGACTTGGTCATACAACACAGGTCCACTAGACATCCTCCCCAGACGGAGACCATTCATTGAGGAAGGTTCAGTCTGTTCCAGATAGACTGTCCACTAATATATTTATCTTGCCCAGAATGTGGCAAACTCTGATTGTGACATTCTCTGAGGATGCCTAGATGACCGCCATGCATATTTGCCTCATTGATGTTGTAGATATGCTGGAACAGACTTATTGTCTGAGGAGACAGTGACACATCAGACCCTTATTATGTTGTAGTGCTAGAAATACTTCTTTTATCCAAGGTTGTTGATGTGGATGGACAATTCTACATAGGTCCAAGAAACATCAAGCTCTAAAAGAGCCACAGAATCTGATGCATTGACAGATAGGAATGGGGACTGAGTGTGTGCATCTGATGTCCCCATTAGGAATCTGTCTCAATTCATCCACCAAGCAAATCATGGTGAAAAACTGGTCCTAGGTGAATTGAGGCTGATTGGCAATCTCTGTGAGGGTTCTGACTTGTGAGATGAGGAAATGTAGAGGATGCATGTGGCATTCAAGGTTCTGAGTAGGTAAAGATAAAGGTGGCTTGGATGTAGTGTCACTAGGAGAGCCACGATCTGATTTAGCTGATTTTGAGGAACCCAGACAAGTTTTAGTTGTGAGGAAGTTCATCCCCACATAAACAGAGACTTGTGATGGACTTTGAGGTTGTTTCAGAGACCTAAGATGGACCAACAGTTGAACTAATCCTGATGAAGAGACTGAACTTGAACACTGCTGGTCAGCCAGTTGTCAAAATAATGAATCAAAGTTTTGTGTATTTGTGTATTTGGACGTAAGCCACTAACACTCCCAAGATGTGGGTGTAGACTGTGATTGTGGAAGAGATTCTGAATGGCACAATCAAACGAATGAAGAGCATTTTGGATTGAGGAGGTTGTCTTTCATCTAGAAGGTTTCATCTGAGAGAACTGAATACGTCGGGAGAGATCGATTAACATTCAAAATTTTGCACTTTCCTAGGTGACCAGGAAGGTTCGGGAGTAGATGGAGGGAGACTGATATCCCTTTCTGCAAAAGGTTGTACCCTCAATTCCACCAGAGTGGACTGGGGAAGGAAATGGGGCTGTTAACAAAACTGGAGTCAAATCCCTCTATTAACATGAAGAGCAAACATCATCCATGATGCCTGACCAATCCCCTGAGAAGAGGCCTAGGCGAACACCTACTGGGATGTGGATGAAGGGGTTGAATGGAGGGGGAGGGGTTAATTTCCTAAGGCTGTCTGTCCCATTTCCTGTTGGTAGGAAGGAAGGAGGGTCTGAGAACTTCCTCATGGATCTGCAGTGACCTGGACACCATGGACCTGATGAGAGAGTGATCTAGCAGGAGTTGAGAATTGGATCGGGCATACACCTGCTTGAAAAACTGCTGATTATGCCTAAGGGCGATTTGCCTGTATCTTATTTCCTGGTCAAATGTGATGGACTGAGAATGTAGAGAAAGATCAATATTGGTAATCCAGCAAAGCTGGAAATGCCAAGTTAGGAATGGATGCCCCAAGAGGGTCTTGGCTTCAAGAGGAGCAATCCTTAGAATGTCTTCACTATGTTTAACCTTCAAGGAGTAGAATGCAACATCATTGTGGATGTGCAGAAAGTCTGCCAGTAATGGCATGGCAAGTGCATGCTGAGATGTCTGGCCACATCATCCTGTACAAGTTATAATGCAGCTGGATTCAAAGAGGCCTCTTTTAGCATACTAAAGGAAGAAGCTGAGAATAGGCTGGCATGCAAAACTATTGTTTTAAGAAACCTATTTCCTGCTTCAGGGCATCAATTGTTTAGATGGGAAGGCATGCCTAGTCTCCCATAGAAATACTCAGTTTAGTAGCATTGGCATCCAAAGAAGGTTTTATAGGCCGCTTCAGGGGATGTACCAGGTAGCTGGAAGAAAAAATAAGGCCTCTCAATGTTGAGGGAGGATCAGACTATCTTTTGTCATGGTTCTCAAACTCAAACCACCCTGAGGACTACATGATGGCCCACTGGTCACACCACCTTTGGTATCTCTCACCTCATTGATGCCAACATTTTGCAGGCCACAGGATACAGCTTGGCAGGCCATGTGTTTGAGACCCTTGCTCTACGTTGCTGATGTACATTGGTCTTGTGAATACCTCCATATTTCCTCAATCATGGATGAATGTGGGAGAAGTAAGAGGTCTGGTTGAACTGCTACACTGGAGATCTTTGCCAAAATGGAAGGGATGTACTGTCTGCCTTATGGTTGGGGGCGCCAGTCTTTGGGTAACAGATGGTAAACCAGACCTACTCTTCCTAATCCATCTGATATGATGGGGTGGACCTGAGAGAAGTATCATTGCCAAACCTTCTGTCTAGAACTCAGAGGCAACGAGGAGAAAAAGTGTGCATTGTCATCATCATATTCAAAGATGCTCCGAGTGGCTGGGTATCACCATGTCCAATGATGAAAGGTATAGAAGCACTCTGTGCCATGCTCCCTGATTCATAATGAGTTACAGAGGGGAGACAAGAATGTCTACATTATATGATGTATCACCTTAAGTCATCCAAAAGGAAGCTACCTGGTGATGAGGAGATAGTGGGACATAAGTTGCAGCATCACTTCAACTGTACGGTCAAGGTCCACTAGACCATGCATAATGGATCAAGGGCCCTCAGGTGGAAGGCCTCACATGACATGCAGTCATAGGTATAATTGGTAACAGAGAGCCCAGTCCCTAGCCTAAGTCCTGTGTATAGATTGCGAATCCTCCATAGGGTTGGATGTT
>QKMX01357314.1:99136-111412 GCA_003401595.1 Venustaconcha ellipsiformis | reverse complement strand
GAAAAAAATGAAACACTATAAGCATAGCTAACATAATTCAGACATCAGTAGCTAGCCTATTTTACAATTTTTTAAAATTATTTAGAACAGTATGAGCAGTTGTTTTTACATGGATTAAATAAAGGTCAGTGGAGTTTATCTTCATTTTTGCAATGTGGTCATTCCTAGTAGTGTCAAAATGCATATTTTGCCAGACATCATGGTCGCTGGTTGTGCTTAGCAGGTTGTCATTCATAACAGAGTGTTTATAAAATAATATTGACCTGTGTATTTCAATTGATGTCGTACTTGGCAGGTTTTCGCTCATGTATCCTGTCAAAAGTAAAAAAATAATGTTCCAGATCAATTCCAATATTCCCAAATGATGTTATCCAGAATATTTTGGAATGATTTCTCAATAATCCTAAAATATTGTGTAAATCCAATCAATAGGCACTTTTCTAATTCCAATGAATGATTTAAATAATTTCTCTTGAATTATATCTGAACATAACTGCAAATTCTGATCATATATTCTCAAAGATATAAAAGGAATGCAACAGGAAAGAATATTTTGTTTATAGTGGCCCTAGTTATATAAAGTTATAAATTTTACCTGACCTAAAAACTATCAATTTCAGGATGTAAAACTGTAATTATATTTATTTGCCATTCATATTACCAGCTAAAGAAGACAGTTTATGCCTTGTCACTTGCATGCTATTTGTAGCTTAAATCCGAAACATTATATCAAAAAAGTTAACGCAGAATGTGGCAAAACAGCTGATATGTAGCAGTCAATGAAACATCAGATTTAGTTCATTCAAAAAAAAATGTAATCAACCAAAATGTAAAGCACCTATAAGGGAAATGAGTTTTTATGCTATCTGACAACCCACTGTGGTGACTTATCTCCAACAGCAAGGTAGAAACATATACCCAAACCTTTGCATTGTGGAGGAATTGTTAAAGTCGTGTCTTCAGTGACTTATCCTTATTTAAGTTCATCATATTCTGGGATGACTAATTGACTAATTGTTAACAGAATAATCTCTTTATCCCTTGATTCTTGCTCAAATATGTACTATATGGTAGTGGTGACTAATGTTGGACCTATTTATTTGTGACAAGGTGGAATACCAAACTCTAAACCTTTGTCTCATCAGTCTCAGAACTAAATGCCAAGGCTTTTTCAATAGATTGGAATGTGTACAAATACATTTATCCTCGAATGCCTGATTATGAAGGTGATACACAAAGCAAGAGTAATGGGGTGGTACTTCATCCTGATTGCTGTACTCAAATGGAAGAATTTGTGGATCAACAACCTCATCAATCTTGCAACAGAAATCTCCAGGAAAATCAAATGACCATGATAACTATTATTTCATCACAACCCAGAGTTGCTGAATCTGTGTGTCTGGATTATATTAAACATTCCCTCAGGAACAAACTGTTCTCATAACCAGTGGTTGAGAAATCGCTATGTGAAAGTTCCCTCAACTTACATTGAGGGAGAGCACACCTCTTCTTACCCCTCACGTAGGGAAAGGACATTTTCATCCTGGATAATTATAGGTTACTGCATTTGTATGGGACAATACAAATGAGTTATTTTTAGTAATGCTGCATGACAATAGGAGTGAAGCATTTCTAAAACATCAGAGTTAATATTTCCCATATAAATGCAGTAACATTTTTTATATACTCATTTCATTTTTTTACCTAAGGTTTAATATTAAAATATTACACTAGCAGAAACAAAGTAATTTAATATATGCAGTATTTCAAACTAAATACACAACTATAGATTCATCAGCACACAGTAACAGTATTAATGCACACATTGCATATCCCAGCTCAATATAAGTTTTTTAAATTTCTCTACTTGAAATTGAAATTTAGAGTCATATTTTTAATGGATGCATATTGAAGAAATCATTCCAGTTGGTCAGGAATATATTGATTTTTTTGTTGTTTATCCATTCCGATTCTGCTTTTCTGCTTATGATGGACAGATTTATTGGGTCAGTTTAGTGCAGTAAAGAGAATGTGATTTTATTTGTGGTCAAAATTAATATTTAGTTTCGGTTCATATGTGGTTTTCCATGAGATGGGTTATGTCATCCAGATTTGCAGAACTGACAATGAAAGAACATCTTGAGGAAATTTATGATGCATGAATGTAAGTATATTTATTACCATTCTTATTACCAGCTAAAGAAGACATGTTTATACCCAGTCACTTGAATGCTTGCTGTTGGAGGAACCCCAGCTATAACCTGTAACATACAGTGCATGTCTATTGCTAGTCTAACATTGTATCAAAATAGGTGAATGGGGAAAATTGCAAAGCAGCTGTTGTGTAACAGTCCATTTAGCCCGTGGAAATAATACCTTTATATATTCTTGGCTTATTTTTTTTTATGCTCTTAGTTTCCTACCAAAACCTTAAGTTGCATTTTTTCTCGAATTTAGTAGTTTGACTTGCTTGTAAAATGGTTGGTCTCTGATAGATATACAATAGCCCTTAGCCTCAGTATGGTTTTAGATTTATATAGACCCTAGAAAGCACTGGTCATTTTTTTGGCATAAAGTTATAAATATTTCTCCTAAATAACATTCAATGATCAGAATGGTATTTTCAATTACTGCATCTCGTGTTGACCTTGCTAATATCATGTTCATTTGTTTGCTTGTACCAAGTCTCATTTGTGACTCCATTAAGTTGTCCACATCATTAACTTTTTGTTTCAAATGGATGAAACAGTTTGTCTAGTTCATTTATAAACAAATCTAATCAACGAAAAGTATCTATATCAGAGTACATGGTTTATTTACAAAGTAGTTCCCAATACACTATAGCATTTTAGACACATTTATCATGCAGTATAAAGGTTTTCAGTATAAAAAATAATTCACACTTCTGACAGTGTAAAGTTAACCAAGAAAAAAATCTGAGCATGTAGTAAAGTGGGTTATTTGTTCTGCATATCTGAAAATAACCCCAGACCAAATGAATATACTCCTTGGCTCATGTAGTTTGAGCATTGCATTTGTGCGAAACTGTTATTAACTGACATACTCCATGTCATTGAATAGAGATTCAAGTCCATTTCTCTAGCTTTTATCTTAGAGATCTTTCATAGTAAAAGGTGCAACTAATCTGTTGGGACCTATAGCTATGGTGCAACAGGTGATTTGATTGCTTCACAAGGACACCAGTTTAGAAGTTCTGCTGGACTTGTGTGAGGGAGAAGTTCTCTCTGCTGAAGTCCCTGACATATGAAGTCTGTTCTTCAGTCTTATCCAGAATCTGTCTTTTATGCCTTAGGGGACTGGAGATTGTCTCTCCAGGGGAAGGGGATGTGTCTCCCTCCACCTCTTACATATTTCCCTAACATAACTTGTTTTTGAAGAAGACACCAAATTATTTCTAGTAAAATATATTTCTTCTATAACAATTATCCAGTGATAATACACATACTCCCTCCTTGATATCCCATAGTTGCATCCATTTAAAGAGCATGTCTTCCACTTCAGCAGTAATATAACATTCATGGGACTTAACATCAATCTATATTAATGGGAAGTCATTCTAACTGCCACCTCAGTGGGCAGACATGTTATAGCTTTTTGTCTAAAAAGTTTTAGCATGGATGGGCTGGGTTTGTGAGGTACCTTGAAGAGTACTATTACAGAAACACATCTTGCTAGAAACAATTGGTTCAGACATATTGTATTGATGGAAGGAATGACATTGGCCAGATCAAAGACCTCTACAATCTTCAATCCAGTTTAACTTGTCTTGACTGAAAGTCTTGTTCCATTGCCCAGAATGGAAGTTGCTATGGATTCTGCTGCATTTGATTAGAGCACACTTTGATATTTTATATACAGCCTCACTTACTCATATTTAATATTAAACCTGCTTCAGCTTCACTTTAGCTTCATCAGGCAGAATTGGTTAAATTCATTCTTTATCAGTCAGCCTAACTAGATGCAGTCATCCAATGAGTGATCATGATGTGAAATTAGTTTTTTGTCATGAAACTTTTGTCTTCTTTGTTACCCTTTTTCACAAGAGCACTTCAGGGCCCAGCTTGCACTCTGAAATTGCACTAGAAGCACGCTGCACAGATTAAAAAGAAAAGGAAGACATTTACTGCTCAAAGAAGGGAGGGAAAATATTTTCATCCTAGATATATTAGGTTGTCCATTGAGCTTGCAAAGTAAGACTAAAGATCAGATGAATTTCTTGTGCATAGTGACATAGTTAGGGCAGTCACCACCAGTACTGCATCTGAGTAAAATAGCTCCCTGCCCTGACTGTCATCATTGAGGCTGTGGAATGGATGTGTCAAGAGTGACATTCTCTAGCTTTAATCTCAGAGACCTTTTATCACAAAACACACAATTGGAATCAATATCAGCGTAACAGCAGGCTACCTTCTCTTGCCTCTTGGAAGCTTCATTATGATGTGCATTTCTCTTTTGGGAGCAAAATTTGTCTCTAGACTGTCACTTATTGATTTGTGCTGCTAGAGCCAGTTCCATCTTGGGGGCTAGCGATAAATCCCTTCACTTCTTACCAATTCTCTTCACATATTATGATTGGTTAATTTAATTTGAACAAGAAGCCAATTTTGGGAGTGATATATTTCTTCAGTAATAATTGGCCAATCACATTACAGATAGTCCCTTTCAAGCCCTCACTACAGTTACATTCCTGGAACAGCACATGCTTCCACTTCTTTAGTAACTGAATTATTCTTGGCAAGCAAAGAATGTTGTAACACTTTATTGCTAATACAAGCAAAATAATATTGCATAGGAGATAGGTGGATTTGCAAGGCTGTTGATGGTCAGGTTTTTGAAGAAATTTACTCATGCTCCAGTCATGGTTTTCATCAAATTGACACATACAGTAATATCAGGTAAACTTTGCATTTCTTTTCAGTGTAAAACAGGCATATTTTTTTTCTGTAACTGCATTCATTTTGTAACTTGGTTGAAATATAATTATAACCACAGATGAAAAGATAAATTTTGTTTCTATGATAGCGGATATCTGGCAATCAGTCCCAACCGGATATGGATGAGAAATTTCCAGTCTTTGGCCTTCAGTTGTCAGCCACTAGATTTGACCTGCAGATGACAAGTGCAATGTACCTGAGAAAAGTGGTGAGGCTGGTCAGCATGATAGCTGGACCCTCTCCAAGTCTTCTGCACCACTGCTACTTACACAGACAGATGAAGGTAAGTGGATTGATTGCTGGACTCTCTTCCAGTTTGTGACATCACTGTTACTCACAAAATCAGATGAATGAAAGTGGGCAGTTCATCATGAATGCTGGGGTCTATCTCATCTCCTACATCTCTGCAACTCATGAAGAACAAATGAAGGTAGGGAAGAAGTTCATTGGACCAATTTCCAGTCTCCTAAATCAGTGTTCATTTAGAGACAGATGAAGGTGAGGGGCAGTTTAAAATGGAGTGGTCTGTCACAGGTTAAACCTGGATACAGTAATATTTTTTAGGAACTTTAATCCAAGATTAGTGTGACTAATCAATATTTTACAGTGCATCTCAAAATAATATGATTATTGAACTACTATATTTTTATGACATCAATTGTTACCTAAACAGTTTGTTGCATGGGAAATCATACCAGAGATTGCACAGAAGATGATGTGATTATTCATTATAACATAATTCTTATGGCATTACTTCTTTGCTCAGCAGCTTGTGGAGGAGTGAACTCAGTTGAGATTGGACATAAGATGATGTGATTATAACTAAAGTCTCATTTCATAATAAAAAGATTAAAATATAAATATGACTGTAAATTGGTGAAGTATGGCAGCAGAGGTGAGGAGAAAAAGAGATGAATAAATTGTGAAAAAACAATGTTTATAGTCATTGTTTTGGCAAAAAATGTTGAAGAAATTGAGTCTTGGAATTGGAGAGATGGATATATCATTTACTATCATTGGACCTTGTTATTGACTGATTTGTTATAGTTTTATATTAAAATATAGTATGATTGTATTGAAGTTTGTTATTTTTCATTATCATCCATTCCAAGTAGGCTACCATGGTTTAAAAAAATCTGATGTTTTGATTACTGATAAGCATTTTGATTGGTTGTCATATCTGTTAAATCCCCTTTGACAGCTAGTAAGCTAGTGTAAGTGATGTTAAGTGTTTGTAGTTTGGAGTCTGGTACTTAGTTCTTGCACATGCATGTGTAAGTAGTCATGGTCATGCACCAGAAGTGAGTTACTTGTATTTGAAACTGAACTGGACATTTTGCAGGACTCAACAACAACACATAAACTTGCAAGGGTGTAACTTGTGGAGAATATCTACAGTCCTTTAGACTCAATCTAGAGCTTTTCCTTGAATGAAAATACAGTTCTTTAGAGTCAATATAGGGCACCTCCTTGGGTAAAATTATATATAGTCCTTGAGAATCAATATAGTGCACTTCTTTGTGGGAAAATATCTATAGTCCTTCAAAATCAATATAGGGCACTGCCTTGGGTGAAAATATCTGTTCTATTCCTTGGGTCAAAATTAGAATTAATCTTGGGCATTTCCTTGTGTGAAAATATTCCAGTCCTTCAGCATCAATCTTGGAAATTTCTTTGGGTAAAAATATAGTCCTCAGGAATAAATCTAGGGCACTTCCTTGGGTGAAAAGGAAGATTGAAAACCAGATCTTAGATCCAAATGAGATATAATTGATCTAGTCTGTGAAGTAACGAAAAGCTAGAGACTAAACATATTTCTTTATCAGCCTGGTGAATTAAAGAAGAGTGCAGTTGAAACAAACAAGTTAACAAGTCAGTTATGTACTGGTATGTTGTAAAGATGACTTCTGTACTGAGTTGTATTCTTTCACTGTTCATTTTAAGCTGTGCCATAGCACCACTGACCATTTATTGTTAATTTTGATGTAAGAACGTTGTTTTGGTTATGCCTATTAGGTTCATAGAAGTTTCCTGAGAAATAAAAGATACAGGATCATTTTTTTTTTTTGTAGACTGAATGAATATAGTGCATTCCAAGTGGGCTTATTGAAAAGTGCACTCCTTAACAAAAAGGCATATTATTGACATTAACAATGAATGTCATTAGCTGATTAAATGTTTCACTGATGTTGATTAGTTTGGACACCTGTCAAGAACATAACTATCGCGGAGAAAGGTTAAAACATAAATAAAATGTTGAAATCTTCAGCAAAACTGTTGCATTTTTTTGCAAAGCAGCTTACAGGGAGGAAACATGTGCACACTCAAGTATCATGATATTTTCTGTATGGAACAATGAAATATTTTTTTCTGGAATAAACAACAAAAGATACATTTAGATCTTTGTGGCCTGTTTTCTTAAATAACTACACCTTTTGACCTGATATAGGTCCATGTGCACTACTTTTTTCCATTTCTGGAATGAAAACTGCTCTTTTCATAATTTATTTAGCCCATAATGAATGTGGTATAGTCTTAACTTTATTCCTCTGTACAACCATCTAGTTTAATATTGCGCTGAGATCATTTTACAGGTACTGTAGTGAAATTGTGTTCCATGAGAACATTTCATGCATTCTCTTGAGAAAGATAACAATCCTAACTTTATTTGCTTCAGTTGTTTGGATTCAGTGCTGGTCTGACAAAAGTTGATCCTAATGGAACCAAGTCACCACTGCTGACAGTTATTCCACCCACTAGTGGAGCTCTCTACACACGGACATTGCTCCTGTCCATGTACTGGTTTGTATAATATATTGACTGTATGCAAATTCTATATCTTTACATCCTATATTTGTTTGCTGCTGTGACTTATTCCTGTATGAAAAATAATTTTAAGTTCCTGAAAAAAAAGTTATTTATCACAGCTAACTTTGGATATCATTTATGAAAATAACTGAAAAAGTATGAATATGGGAAATGAAAATTGGGATGGGGCTTACTGTATACGTTGATTTGGAGTCTGGTTGATATTTTGGTTAATATAAAATACACAGTTACTCGAGATATTGATATGCACACTATTAATCACCCAGAAAGAGAAGACACAATTAGCAAAGAATGTCAGGTGACTCACTGGTTGAATGTTGATGTAGCCGAAATGGTCAAATGTACAGGTAGCAGGTACACTCACTTATTTGATTGTTCCTCATGGTGCATAGTTAGAAACCCTGACACCAGTTGAAATCAGATTGGGTCAAGGTGTCACTAATGTCATGTACAGAGACATTTAGAAACTATCATGGTTCATAAAATTTTCAAGATGTTTAATACAAGTCATGCAATTTTTTTACATGAACAATATGAATGTTGACAATTTAAAGTGGGCAACATGTTTTTGTAGATTTCTTTTCTTTTCTTTTCATTTCCCTTCTCTGTTACTGATAAGAAATTTACTTAATCAAGGTTTGAACAGTCAAGTAGTATAGGTACAGAGAAGGAAACCAAAACTAGGACATTTTGAATAGAGAATCTATGTATTGATTTTGTCTTGAATTCCAGGAAGAGTTCCTATCTCCCCCGCTTTGAGCAGCTATATGAACTACCCCAGATATCAGTGAGTCTTAACAAAGCTGGTCTTCATGGAATTCTCCATATTGTGTTTTCATGGCAGCAGAAAAATCCAAAGCCAGCAGATATCATGACCAACAGCCTTCTGGATGATTTATTTCCTTCTCATGGTACACACTGGACATTCCAAATTTCCCATTGATAAATCTGTTGAATTAGTATCCCTTGAAATTCACATATCTAAATTATACTATAAGTTCTAGTAGCTTATAAGAACACGACTTTTGACATTTTTTAATGTTTTTGTTTATTATTTTTGGAACATTTTTAGTAAATATTGAGGACAACCTGCATATTTACATTCATAAAAAGTAATCTGAATTCTGATTGGCTGATCAGGTTACATTACTCAACAATAATGCACTTTATTGGTTTCCTCAATGTGATTGTCATTATATAAAACAATGTCTTGTCCTTTTGTGGTAATATTTTTAAATCATGGTATGCAAGCAGTAAAATGAATACAAGCTTTTGTGTTACTTAATACATGTCAGTTATTAACTGAGTCTTAAAAAATATTGGGCCTGAGTGAGAGTGAGTGAGAGGCCAATTCATTCAATAATCTATTTATAATGTATTTAAAATCCAACATGTTAAGGTATCTGTTATGTTTAGGAAATAACACAGTTGAAACAAAATTTATTTAACTGTTTTATTGAACATTGTACATGTTGATTGTATGAATAAAACCTGAGCACTGTGTTGTAATACACATTTCTTTGATGCATTGGAAATGTGTGCATGCAGTGACATGGAGGGATTTTTATTCAGATGGGAATGAAATACATTCATTAAAGAGAATGAAATGTCATGTAATTAAAGAAGCAAAATGAAATGATGATATTAGGAAAGATAATGCAGTGCATCAATGAAAATTGAAGATATAATCATGCAAAGGTGAGTCTGAAAAATTCCATCTGCTGTCATTATGGTGGGTAAATTTGAAAGAGTTTCTGGATTATTGCCAGGGTTTTGTCACCCATCAGTTTTCGATGATACTTGATAATAAGGATATACAGTTACTTTAGAGTTATTTTGGAGTCATTTCTGTTTCTTTTTCAAATACATTGCCTTATCATGATACTTTAGGAATACTACCTCACTGATCCATCACTTCATTCTCACTCCTTCTAAGGTATTATCATCAGGTAAGTATTATGAAAGAAACACATTGTTCTCCCAAATTAGTTTCTTGTTGAAATATTTCACCTGGTCATAATACATTGAGAGCAATCAGGTGGTGTTGGATTTGCAGGGTAGTGGTAGTAATCCTAAGATATTAAGTGTAGATAATTATTATTGAAGAGATATATTATTCCAAAAATTGGAGGAGCTGTGGTGACTCAGTGGTTAGTATTCTAAATTCATGACTTAAGGGTGTGGTTTGAATCCTACCATCAGAACATTCTGGATCAACTGCTGTTATCCTCCTTTGGGCAAGGCACTTTACTCCAGTTGCTCCAGCATTAAATAACCTACTTTTGTTGCTGTGCCATAAAGCACCAAACTAAAGATTGGTTTCATTAAATTCCTAGTACAAGATAAAACAATGCTATTCAGAGTGGATAAATATGCACTGTTTACAAAAATATTTTTCAAATGTCACATCTAATGTGTTTGGACTGATCATAATTTATTATTTATCCAGTATTATTCAATTATGATTTAATTTCATTGGAATTCAGTTAATATGATGGGACATCTAAAATTTTCAAAAAATACTTTTTTAAATTCAATGCCTTTGTTTGTATTTATTATTGATCTGTTTTGTGATTGCCATAAAATAAAACCTCAATGAAAGCTAGTTTTGCTGTGTTTCTTGTCAGTCTTTTTTATGTATCTTCATGAATCCCTGACACATGTGTTCCATTGTTGGATCAAGCAAACTTGAAAACACTGTTATTTACCATATGATGTGTATTCTTTTATGCCCTTTACCTTCCACTTACCATGGTAATTTTTTTGTATTATTAAAAACAGACCTTAGCTTCTCTCACTTAGATGTACATAAACCATTCATGCAAAGGAACTGACAATTTAATATTATGACTGCTGGTCTCTTCGACCTGGAGTTTTAATTTTTTATTGCCAGATTTTAAAATAAAATAGTTTGATGGATAGAATTATTTATTTTTCATCATATTGGAACAAGAGTATTTTTTTCCTGCTTTTTTGTGGAAATTTGTTCCCAAACATCCTATGCATCTCTTGCATCCAAACAATTAGTTCGTCCCTAAGATAGCTGCATCATAACATGGTGTGTAGCTAGCTAGTTACTAATTTTGATATTGTTCAGGTGGAGACATTTCCTTATCTGCTCAAGCAATCACAATGGCAGGCATTCATCCCAATACTGAGTTGTTGAACTTGAACATCAGGATCATATTAAACGAACCCTCATGAACAAATAGTTCTCTCATTAAGTAATCAAGAAACTAGCTCAAGCAAAGACTGCCCTCTACCTGAAGTGTACAAAGAAAAGGAGAAATTTTGCAAACTGGTTTGAGCACAAACAAATTGCACCATTGATAGCACCAGTACCTCAGGTGTTAACTTTCTGCTTTGGCTGTTTGATGATTAATCATGATAGCTGTTGACAGTCTTTGACATGCTGTGTTATCATGGAAGATAAATATCAACACAATCTATCTGATCTGCTGTCAAATTTCAAGTTAACACATCCAAAGGCATTGTCTTTGTCCCCAAAGTAGAATTGATCATGTTGCTAACCTACCTGAATAAGACACTGTTTGGACCACTCTCGAAGGCTTCATTGGTTCATCTCTCATATAAGACCTGCTTCCTAAGTTGCATTAGCAATGATAGGCAGAATTAGTGATAAACATACTTCATCAGTTGACCTGATTTACATGCAGTTCCAACAGAGTGGGACAGTATAACTAACAATGGCCTTAGCTTTTATTTCCAAGAGCATTCTCCCTTTCATGGGCAATATGACTTTTGTAGTGAAATCCCTGCCTACCTTTTACACTTTCTCCAGTTTTATGTCAGAGATCTTTCATTCCAAAATGCTCAGTTTGAGCTGGTACAACCTATAGCTGTGGTGCACCAGGTTACCTTTCTGGGTCATTCATCAGTATGTTAAGGATACAGCTTCATAACGTCTGGTAGATTTGTGGGAGGGAAATAATTTCCCTTTTGAGGTCACTAGCTGACATATATTGTCTGTTCTCCTTTTGGGTTATCTTGTAAACTGTCTAACATACCATAGGGTAACTGGAGATGGCCTCTCTGGGGTAAGAGGAAGTAACTCCCTCCACTTCTTACTTATTCTTCCATGGTATTATGATTGAGTAACATATTTGAAGAAGAAATTGAGTTTTTTCTAGTAAAATAAATTAATTTAATCAAACTTACCTGATTATAATACACATACTCTTTCCCACCCTCCCTGGAGAGTATGCCTCATGTTCCAGACATAAATGAAGTAGTCACAGGATCTGGCACCAATCCCTGTATTAGTAGGAGTACTTTGCAATCACTCAAAATATACATACCGTCGGACATGTTCAGTATATGATTGTATTGGGGGCAATGCTAGTATTAATAGATATATTGTGCCTAAATATCACATCTTCCTTTTGTATACAAACTCTATATTTACAAATATAAAATGTGAAATCTTCTGATTTTATGAAACTGTGTTGTGTGTGTGTGTTTATATATATAT
>QKMX01357314.1:88057-98936 GCA_003401595.1 Venustaconcha ellipsiformis | reverse complement strand
AAGGATTTGGTTGTAACGTAAAGCATTTATACACAGTAAATGTAGCTCAACATCGTCTGCGTAATTCATGTATTCAGTTTTTCCCATCTAAAGCACTCCGCACATGCGGCGCAAGATAAAACTGAACTCAGTTTCAAAATATTGTAGAATATACATTGATCACCCTCTGGTATCGATGTACACGGATAATGAAATCCGAGTACATTTATTTAATAAAGGAATAAATTCATACAATTCTGTGACAATAATATATCTTATTTGTCCGTGATGCATTTTGATTTGTGCATTGCAACTCCAGTTTATGTGATGTCATTACTCCGATGACATCATGGTCATCTAATGCTTTTCTGTCAGCTTTCATATAAAAACTTATTTCTGTTTCAATTGATTTTTAAAGTTTATGTTGTGTTGTTTTCATTGTAAGCTAATTTTTAGATGCATTTTTTAAAGTTTAAACATTTTTAAATGTATATTCTGTCATTTAAATCTTTTTACTCTCTTGGAGCCAGTTTGTTTATTGTTATTGCCTTTTCAGGGAATGTGAGAAAAATTATCAACCCCGAGTACTTTGTATATGATTGAATCTATGAGTCTTGTTTGTGTTAGCAAATTTGAAGGAGACAGGTATCTGTTTACCTGCAGTATTGGCTTGGTAATTTATAAATTGTGTGATTGTTATATAACATACACTGTAACACTGTTCACTAAGAAGATGCTATTCTTGTGACACTTATTATTTAATATCTGTAATCATGATGTATAACAATAGTTTTGTATGGGTATCTTAACTTAATATCACTTTTTACACACACACATAGCTCCTGTGTTGGTATTGGTGAACATTGAAGGGATCTGCACATGTTTGGACCCAGTACTATCAGATTGGTTTTCCTACTATCCTCGCCAGAAGATGCCCAGGGTCACAGACAAGGGATCAAAGGTTGAGGTTGATATGGCACTGGCTCAGGCAGCATCACCTCTTCAGGGGAACATATCACAAGGTCAGTATTGAGGTCATTGTTTGTATTTTAAAAGAAATGAACTATTATAATGTATTATAATGTCAAAGAAATACAGGATGTGTAACATGTTAAAGTAAATAACTTTAATTTTAGTCCTTTTTTTCAGCCCATTTTAAATTTGAGAACAATTCTATTTGGAAATGTTACACAGGTTGAAATTTTTAAGGTTCCATGTTTAGAGATATCAACATTTAGAGATTAAATGGTACTATTCTTGAAGTGGTAAAACTATTACTAAAACTGACTGCATTAAATAGGTTTTAATACAAAACAGTGAAATAGTAACTGATTTTTGCAGGTTATGTTTATTAGCTTATTCTGCATCTTAATTGCACTCAAAATGGTGCCATCCAATTTTCCTGTGACTTAACAATCATGACAATACTTGCTTCACTGGTTGTTGAGTAAGTTAGGCAATGTATTATTTAAATTTTATTTGAATGATAGTTAATTTCAGATCACTTTGTTCATTCATGTTTCATGGATGGTTGCTTCTAGTTCCTTGAAGGTGTCACATTTCTCCTTCAGATATGTTCCCCAATCACATGATGTTGGGAATATTAGCTGGCTACCTCACAAATCTAGCCCTACTGAGAGACGAAAATCATCTTACCCTTTCATATTTTAGATTGACAAAGGGCCATAACTCTTGCCCATTACCTCCCAATGATTTAGGTTTGCAACGTGCGGAGATTCACAGTGGAATAGCCTCAGACAATCCAGCCCTTTTTTGTGTTCCTATGGACCCATCCAATGTTCATTTTGCTTTTATGCTGCGGATTTATCGATTTACTGCAGGTTGTATATTTTATTTTACAATTTTGCCAATATTTTGAGAGATTTGTCACCTATTTGGACTTTGATTTGTAGGACCACCATCCCACCATGCTATCATTGACCTTACATAAGGTCATTATGGGTTAGCATACAATCTGACTTTATTTGCTTGCTCCATCACCTCACTGATTTATTAGTTAAAACAGTGAATTAGTGTCCTAGTAATTTTTCAGCAAATCACTAGTTTCTGCTTTAGTTCTGTGTCTTTTGTCATTTCAGTATATAGAAATTAAATGTTCTACAGGCCTCAGAGCATAGAAGTTGACCATGACTCCGGTTTTGTGTATGTTATGTATACATGGTATTTATTATGTAGTGTTTTTAACAATGTTTTGTTTCATCGACCTAGTAGTTTCAGCATATTACTAGTTTCTGCCTAGGTGTGTTCCTTGTATCAAAGCATGGTAGCCTACCAAAACTCTGATTCGGTTTTGGTTTATAGTACGTACACATTGTCCCTTCTCAATTAACTATATATTGTGCTTAAGCTTGAGATAGGATCATACGTTTATGATACAACATGTTCATGGGTTTGTTAGTAGTGGCAGTGTTTTAGTGACATCGTAATTTCAACCCATTACTAGTTTCTGCTTTAGAAAGTGTCTTTCCGCAGAATATTCATTTGATCAATCTATATGCAATTTCAAAGCATGGAAGTCCGCCATGACTCCAGCTTTGTTATGTTTAGTATACACTACTTATGATATAAAACATCTATAATATGTAGTCTGGGTTGATGATTTATACTATTAGCTAATTAGTCACATACTGACTTGCTAATCTACACTTTGTTTTCCCCTCACTTTTAGTCATTTCAGGAGGAATGTTTGCTACATGCATGACATGCATGAAGATCACCAAGTTTGGCATTGAAGAGTAGGAGCTAAATATGAAGTGTTTGGTTGGAAAACACATGCACTGCAGTACTTCAGAAAACGAGAAAGAGGAAAGAGAGATGGTCAAGGCAGGATACATGTGATATCCTTAGTCACCACCCCAAAGCAGCCTCAGGGGCAAGCCTTCTGGTGGATGCTGGAATCCCCCCCCCTCTTGCTGGCCCCAGCTGTCAGTGTGAATGTGTCTGACAGTGTGGGAAAGGCTGGCGATACTGGCAATGATGGAAAGGCTTGCAGTGCGGCAATGCTGGCTGTGTGGCGATGCTGGCAGTGCAGTCTTTACTGGCAATGCTAGATTTTAGAGTACTCACAGTCAGTGGAGAGCTCATGTCTTGCACAGATACAACCAAGGTGAGTCATCAAGGCCACCTGGCATGACTTATGCTGAAATTGAAGCCGAGCTAGACAAGAACCTTGCATACAGTAAGGGTGGGGAGTCATCAATAGTCACACGTGCACCCACATCGATCCATATCTTACAATAGTACAGTGTCTGTATGAAACTGATTTTGAGCTCACTGGACCTTCCTGTTCCCTCAAAAAAGGAGGGAGGCTGATTCAGGTCAATTGGAAGGGCATTTGTTCATCAACAATCCACTCGCCCCTCCACACAATACATAGATTGGAAGATGGATGCCTTTTGATAACAGAGGATATAGTGACTCATAAAAGGTACAGGAGCTTATGTTAAGGACACATTCTCCAATGAGTTAGTCAAGACTGTTGCTTTTGGAATGCATGTGGAGGCCCATCATCGACTGGAATCTTCTCACCATATTCAAGAAAAGGAAGGCAATGTTATTCCACCTGGGGAGAATTTGCCATTAGTCTCAATCATACTTCATGTCCCTATCCACCACATATGTTGCAAGTTTCTACATTCAGCTTACCAACACACCATTATTAACTCACTTTTCGTCCCTTCAGCCCTCATCAACCCCTGGGTACTCGCACTAGGATTGCACCATCTCTCTGTTCTAGGCAACATCATCTTCATCGACAGCTGAATGCTCTCCCATCTCTTCTAGATCATCTAGGCCTTTTCATGAACTGGCAAAGTCAGACTGCCATACATCTCAGAATTTCATCAGTTTGGGCACAGACCTCTTAACCAACCGGAATCTGGCATGTCCCTTTGTATTTGTACCCCCATGATCATCGAACTCATTAAGTCTGTTTCCATCAGGACTTGGATTTCATTGGGAGAGTTCTTGCAAATCCTTAGCTATTATATGGCAGTGAACTTGACCTCACTTGGCTATCTCATTATGCGGACCTTGCCAGCACCTTGTCTCCCATATTTTATCTTCTTAATCAAGCAGCCATGATCACACCCAAAATTTGATCATTCCAACATCAATGGGGCAATCTAGGCTGACTGACCATTGGATTCCCGCTGAAGAATCCCAGGTGTAAATAAAGTACTGCTGTCAATACCCACTTGTTGCTGACCTTCACTACAGTTAGTAACTTCTAGGGGAAAGGCCTCTACGCATCAATATCCTAGAAATGAAGGCTGTCATCAATACCTTTCATTTCTGTTAAACAGTCCTCTTTCAATTTGACAACACTGGTTGTGACCTATGTCCTCCATTTGTCTGGAGTTCGCATTTGGCATTTTCTACATGTGTGCAGCAGTCTCCATATCAACATATGAATCATATACCTTCTGGCAGCATCAGTGGCTTCACAGAGAATCAATCCAGAAGGGGTCATATGTTTCACACAGAATAACCCTTGGTGATGAAATGGAATCAAAAGCTACCCACCTTTCAACTCCCCAGTTCCAGACACAGCAACTTGGGCCATGAGGTGCACTGTCAGTCAACTGGGAGGGGTTGTGGGCCTCTGCCTCCGCTCCTATGGTGCTACAATTATGGAATCAGAATGGCATGATGACCCCGATAGCCCCTCTTTGAGGGCAGAAGTCCTGTATCACTGATCTATATTTCCTAATGATAATACACCCATGAAGATTTACTCCCAACCTGAATAGACCTCCCTCATCTTCTACACACTCAGCTTTTACCTAGACAGCCTTGAGAGTAACTATCTATATTGTACATCTGCTTGCCTCTGTCTGTCAACTGAATGGCTTTCTCTGCCTCTGTTCTTGGAGAAGGAACAGTTGGGCCCCAATTGCTACCAAAGGCTACCACTCTATGATATTGGACATATTCCAGCATCATGCAACATATTTGGGCAGGATAGAGACCAATCAGATCTTTTAGACATTATTGGTCTTCTTAACCAATATCCCTTGATGTTATCCAAAGGGATCCAATCCAGGGTTTATAACATGATTAGATTTTACCCCATTGAACTTCTAGCCTTCACATCACTAAAGTCACTATCATACAGACCATGTTTACTGATAGCTTTAGCTTCAGCATGCAGGGTAAGACGGCTGCATCCCCTATTGTGTTCACCAGAATTGTCTTCAGTTCAGATTGTAGGGTTCGGTGGTTCTCATGATATCATTGGGCTTTGTAGCCCAGAACAGATTACACTCTGTTAGTAATCAACTAGCGTCACAGCTCACTTTCTTCCATAGCCAGGTCAAGAATAGCAGCCATGCAAGATTCTGTTTATGTTCTCAGGGATCTATAATCTCAGACACATTCTGACATATGGCATATGTGACATTGGGTATAATAAAGATCTATCTGTTAGACAATTTTGATCTCCAGTGAACAAAATCCAGAACATTGTTTCCAAAATGAAATTTGTCTTGTATTCTAACTTTGCTCAGCTCAAGAAAGGTTGAACCTCTTGCTAAAGGTCCTATCATACAAAATGTGCTTCCTGATAGCTTTAGCTTTCACATGTGGGATCTGAGCTACATGCCCTTTCATTTGATTCAAACTATATTCTCTTCAGATTGGATCATTCAGTAATCCTCCTCACACAACCTGGCTTAGTTGCCAAGAATCAATTGCTCTCCATAGGGAACTGACGAGTTGTCATTCATCCTCTCTTTTCTATAAACAAGTCAAGAGTGGCAGCCATGCAAGATACTGTCTGTTCCCTCAAGCACTACTTGAGACACACAGAGACAAGACCTGGCATGAGCAGTGTCTCTTCTCATATAGCTTGCTGCTCCGAGAATTTCTTCAAATTTCTTCTTTAAATACATTAACCAATCATAACTGCAGTTGCATCAGTAGATAAATGTAGGGAAGATTTCCATTGGTCAAAACATAACCATGTAATTAGACCCAATTGCATTTATTTCTGTATAACTTTATGGGAAAACTACTTTATGTTAACTTCTATAAATAGGGTCATGTGCAAAGCAACTAAAGTAAACACTGAATTGGACGGCATACACACAGCATGCCTTTAAACCAAAATATGAATGTTTGGTTTATATTTTCTTTAGAAAATTTAATAAATTGATTTGATATAATTAAATAACAAATCTGTGTAATGTTTAAGAGATAAATAATTTTTTCTATGATTAGAGTTGAAAAAAGCAGGGAAATTCATAATATGCCAAGGATAACATTATGACATTGTTAGCACTTTCATTGCAGCTCATTACAAATGAATTTGAAACTATTGATAACTGGATACAGGGTTGGGAGGAGATGGGGGTCAAAGTCTAATATTATAACAATTGCTTTCACAGTTCTACAGTGTAATATACTGACCTTGATAGTTACGATGTGGTGGATGGTGGGTAAAAATCCTGTAACTCCCTTATCGTAATTTTAAGGATCAATGTCTTGCACTGGTTTGACTACTGGATCCCTATAACCATTTACAGAGAGTCTTAATTTCTTTTGTAAGTAGCCCCAGTAAGTAACCTAAAATGTTAACAAACAAGAAATTAGATCTAATTAAATGAAAATTGGCCTCTCATGTGTCCGTACAATGCTGTTTTGGCCAAGTCAAAATGAATTCATGAGAGCATCCAATCCAAGAGTCATTTGTATATCAAACAAAAAACATCTTTTGCTTTGAATATTAAACTTCTACTCAGATTACATGACATGCCAATTTAGGTTTAAGATTAAGGCCATGCTGTGGAATGTTCAAAACCTTAGACAGCCTGCCATTTGTGGACTTTTTTTCTTTTATTTTGATGTAGCTATTATGTTGCAAATGGAGAATCCCATTTTATAAACGGTACATAGCAGATGTGCAGAACAAGAATTAATATGCTTAAATAAAACTCTAAAACTGATAGGAAATATCTTCAAAACACCTAATAAAAATAAAAAAATAAATTATAAAGAATTGCAATTATAAGAGTTTGATGTTGTTTTTACTGAGTTTATTGTGGTAAAAACTATCAGTTACCAACTTACAGGAGTCACATTACCTAACACCCTTTGGGAATTATTTGCTGTGTGAGTTGGCTGTTGACAGTTTAAAACATTTTAAACTCAGTAAAAACAAAATTAAACTCTCAAATAATTCCTTAGTAGAACTACTACCAGCTCACAAATCTAGCTCTCCAAGCTATGGGAGGTAAAAGTTGTCTTACTAAAGTGGTCGTTTTCAACAACAAATCCACATAGAATTTCACAATATCTTTGTCTGGAACAATCAACTAATACAGAAGGAATGGTTTCTTCATTCCTCATTTTTCATTCATATATGTACCCGATGGGACCAACCTTTGGTGGGCCTGTTTGTGACAAAATAGAATACCAACCTTTGTTGGGAAGTCCGTGCTCTATCAATAGATTGGAAATGGCCTGGATACATATGCCATCTCTCTGACACCTCTGATCCTGAAAAGAATAAAGAAGCTTGAGAATCAGATTTTTGACTTATCCTCATTGCACCACTTGGATGGGAGAAGTCATGGATCAGTGACCTCATCAATCTTGCAATGGAAACTCTTCAGAGAAAAGTGGATTTTCCTTCATCTACTCACACATTTGTTTCATTCCTACTCTGAGCTATGGAACTTGCACGTCTGGATAAAATTAAACAGGCCATCAGAAATTCTCACAATCATTCATGGAGAAAATCACTCTAGCAATAAAGCTCTCCACTTTGAAAGCATACAAAGGCACATGGTATGTTTTCATCCTGTGATGCACAAATGAACACATCATATTTCACCAGGCATCTATACCACAAATAGCTAACTTCTTCTAACTTTTCAAAGAAAGTTTGCACAGAGGCTCCACTCTTTCATCATCATGGAAGAGAGGATATCAGACAAAACAATGACTTGTCCAATCTACTTGCCTACTTTGAGTATACACAGCCGAAAACATTAACCATATGCCCAAGTGGAATCTATTTTGAGTGTTAACCTGACTTAAGACACCTTTTGAACCTATTTAAAGGGCGTCTCTGGGCACCTTTCCTAAATGACCTCCTTCAAAATTTTGTTAGAAACTGCTGGCAGTCTTAGCAAATGCATTGTCCTATCAGCCGACCTGAATTACATGCAGTTCCAACAAGACTGGTTAGTCTACTTATGACAGCATCCTCTTTCATCACCAAGAACCACCTTCCTTCCATGGTTAACCAGACCTTGATCATGAAACCTCTGTCTTGTCTTTACACATCAGCTGAAGGCCACCTACCAACCCCCGTTTCAGGTTTTGTAGTAGTATCAAAGTATAAAATTGCTGTTGCATAGAGGGAGATCATGTCTCTTTCTTCTTTTCAAGACAGGACAGGAGAATATATTCAAACATGCTATCTCATCCTGGATTAAGTGGGTTATTTGCTCAGTAGATAGGGAAAAAAAACCCAGCTCAAAAATAAACCTATTAAGCAGTTTGGCTCATGAGGTTAGAGCATATGCCATCAGCCTTGCTTTTGACTGGAACTTACATCATTCATGCTGTGGTATGGAGATCAGGGTCCACATTCTCTTGCTTTTATCTCCCAGATCTGTCTTAACAGAGGGACCAATTTGATCTGTTAGGACTCATATCAGCAGCTCACCATTCCAGGTCAGTTGATAGCTTCTTAGGACATGGCATCACAACTTCCACTGTATTTGTGGGGGGAAAATATTTTCTGTATTTGAAGCTACTGACCAGAAACTGCCTCACTTACTTTAGGGGATGTACCTTCTTCCACCTTTTATCTATTCTCTTAATGTATTCTGATTGGGTAAAGTATTTAAAGAAGAAACCAGTTTTTCCAAGTAAAATGTTTCTTCGAGAATACTTACCCAATCATAATATTACAAATACCATTGTGGCCTCTCTGCAAATGCATGCCTTCCGTTCCATTAGTAACTGAAGGGTTCTTAAATTTTGCTGCCAAGTCTGATACCTTGGGGAAATTAATTCTGCCCAACTGCCATATGGGTCAGCAGACAGCTTTTAGTTCCTTTTAGCTAAACGTAGTATCTGGGAGGGCTGGTTTTGTGAAGTAGCATATAATACTCCCTAGTTATTATGATTGGGTAAGTATTTTTGAAGAAACATATTTTACTGGGAAAAATTGGTTTTTCAGTAGTGATCTAAGGACTATCCATCTTTTAATTTAGTTTAATTGCTTTTACTTTTAATTCTGAACTGAGAAAGTCTGGCAACATTTTGCTCTATTGTGACAAACTTATTCCTTCATCAGCAATATGTCACATGAGATGTTTTTTAGATGCTCATTGTTTACAATAGAATTGAGCTTGTTAAATAAACAGTTTTTGTCTTCTTTTTTTGTATATGGAACACAGTTAAGTACATTTCATAATTTGTCAGAAGGAAGCCAGAATTTAGAAAAGATAGAATACACTTTACTCTTTACTATCTGCTATCTGGAGCTGAACATTATGGTGCCACTGGGTGGTTAGCTTCTGTCATCTTTATAAATATTGATTGTAATAGTAGCCAATAAGTATACATGTGAAAAAAGTAAACATCTAAGGAATACACAGTAGTAATGATAATCAAAGTACTTACCACTTTGTGTGTATTTATTAAAGTTACTTTAATCGCATGTTGGTACACATGCCAATGTGTTGAGTTTAGAAATTACAAATGCTAGCAAGATTTTAATCTGGAGAAAAACTTTATGTGTAAATTTGCAGTTTTTGTACTAAAACGTTGGTAACTGGTTGCATTTTGAACACAAACTCATTGGTGCCAAGGGATGCTGGCCTTACAAAACATTTGGCAAATGTTTAGCCATTCAAGAGGAGACGGCTATATAAAGCTTACTTATTGTATGCTGTTGTTGAACATTAGTAAGTTAGAATAAAGCACATTATTTTTTGTGCTATGTAAGATTTAGTAACTTAAAAGTATTAATAATTTTCCTCAATATATACTTTTAGTATCAATAGCTTCAAGCAGCTCCACTAAGCAAAGGTCTTCCTCCATTAATTTGACACATAGTGCAACCCATGGGCAGATTACTGATTCATTACCCCCTCCAGGGGCCACAGATAAAGCAGCTGGAGACCAGGAAGGAGACAGAACTGTGGATAGCATAGGGAGAAAACTAGCTAGGTTGTTTCCTTTGCTTCGACTTCTTCAAGTTCAGGTTTGTAGACTTTAGAATTATCTGTAGATGAATGTATAGAAAGAGCTAACAAGACATCTGAATGTATGATAATTTTCATGGGTTGGGGCATTTTAAATGCCTGAGTAACTCTTTAAATTTCACGTTTGCAAGGAAGGATATTTTTTGCTCATGCAAATTTATGGTTGGAATACACCTTCTCTTTGCTTATTTCCCTGTAAAAAACAAAAAGAAAAGGACAGTTGATACTTAATGTGAAGAAATTTTCATAATGTGATGTTTTGAAATTGTTTTCCTACATAACCAACTCATTAACAGAGATGCTCCCAGGGTGCACAAAATTTGTATGAATTCATGAACTTTGATAGTTGTCATGTGTGAGAACTTATTTTTCAAGTCATGTAGATGAAAATGTTTTCTTCATTGTATGAATACAATGTAAATCAAGCCTGTTCAAATAATGTAGCACTTGTCAAATGTGTATTTTTTGTAAATGTTTGCACATCTGGATTCTTTGGCTTGATATGAATGGTTGTGAAACAAAATTTTATCAGAACAATGGAATGGCTGAGGGCTGTTCCAGTAAAACATATATCCCTCTCCCGGGATGGCACTTCATAAAAACGTCTGTAGGAGAGGTTTCAAACTATTTTGATTCTGACAGTGGAAGGTTGATTA
>QKMX01357314.1:60401-70784 GCA_003401595.1 Venustaconcha ellipsiformis | reverse complement strand
TGCCCTTTGTCTATGTTTTTATAAACGTTTTGGTTTCCACCTGTTAAATCAAGTTTCTGGGATCCAGTTTTCATAAAACAGTTTTCACTTAGGGTAGATGCACTTCCTTATTGATTTGCAAAGGTCAAAGTTAAGTGCTAAATGATAAGTACACTTTTCTGAAGTTTTCCACACATAGTTTTTATTGTCTTCATAGCTGCTTTACATTTGATGAAGGGTATCTCCATATTGAATCTAATCACTATTTCAGATACCAAGGTCACTGGATATTTTTCATTTGTAATTGCTAATATCAGTCTGGGGATATGTTATTCCATCTTATTATTTGCTGTCTTTTTGACTTGTTGCTCTTATAAAATGTACTTTTGAGTATCCAAAGGTACCTTCTAATTATGTGAAGTATTATTGATAGGAAGTTTATTTTCTGAACAGGGTGCTGGAGACATTTTGTTTCATCATTGAAACCAAAGCATTACAAGCGACCAAGCAGTGAAGAGACACAGATTCCAGCCCTTGAGTGGAATATAATAAAACCCTATGAGTAAGTCACTGTACTATATATTTAACCTGCTATATCAAATGGTGATTTAAAAAAAACAAAAAGCAAATGGAAGCATTTCTTTTTATGCTGAATCAGTAGCTAAAGTTGGTGTTTTTAATATTTATTCCCACTGTAACAGCTATTATAAGATTTTTAAGGGCTTTTAGTGTTGTCTGTGTTCATCTATTTCATCTGTTCCATATACAGTAATATTCCATTATAATGTGCTTTGTTATTACATCATTTCAGATATAGCACTGTCATGGCATGGCTTCCAAAATTTCACAATAATTTCACTGAATTCCTTCTATAGAATTATTTATTGTCACAATTAAAAGTGTTTCATTTAATAATTTGGCAAAATGTGTTGTGGTCTTGAAGAAGAAAAAAAACTTTGCTTTTTGGTAATTTCTGAAAAGTGTTAGCACTCTGAAAACTGATAATTATTAATGTAATTATTATTGAACCATCAACAATAAAATCCATTTATTCTTTCTGTTTGTTTTCAATGCATACTGTGTACAGTTGCTTTTGAAAACAGGTTAAACAGTAGCCAATTGTTTCCTCAGTCATCTGGCATACACATCCAACCACCAAACAATGAAGTGGTCTAAAATGTTTTTCCTTTGAATACATTCCCCATCACATAAATGTGAGTAATATACTGCCTACTACCTCCAGAATCCAGTCCTCCCAAAGAAATTCATCTTTTCTGTCCATATGTTATATACAACAGATATTAACTCATGCACATTAACTTCCTTTACACTAGTTTTGAGCCTTGTCTGTGAACTAATAATACATCATTCACATTGCCCCCTGAAATTCATTGGAACTTTGTCATAATTTTATTCCATCCAAGGATGATTTTGATATTTTCAGATATATTAAGTTTTACTATGCATTTTATTTTTCTAATTATACTTATGTGAATTTTCTCACTTATGTAAACATAGTTTCTGGTTCTATGCATGGTTCTACAGAGCAACATTTAAGCAGAGGTTGTACAATTTTTCCTCTGACAGTCCAGCTATTTTTGTGTTTTTATAGCCAATGGTTTGGATTTAATGTGTAGATTTATTGATCTACTGCAGGTTGTATGCATTATTTTATGATTTCTGCCAAGTTTTGAGGGATTTTGCCACCTTTTGGGACTTTGTCTTTTCCCCTGTGAAATGATCATGAACAGTTCAGGAACTGGCATAAACTGTAAAAGAATTATTCATGAACTGAATTCATGAACCATTCATGAAAGTGAATAAAAAGGTTAACAAACTATTCATGAATATACATAAACTAAAAATGGTCAATTCATGAAATTTTGAATTCATGAACTGTTTATGAACCAACACTTCACAACCTGTTCTTGAATAGTTCATGAAATATTCATCAACTGAATTCATAAACAGTTCATAAAAGTTCACAAATTGGGTCATCATCGTTCATGAACAAGTGCATGAATATGTTCATGAACTATGATGAACAAAGTTTCTCATGAATGATTCATGACTTCATGAACAGTTCCTGTAAAAAATTTTATTATCTGTCAAACTCACAAATACCTATAAGAATATTTCATCCTGAATCATAAAATAACCTTAGATGTAGGGGTTTAAAACAGTATAAAATTCAAGATATTATTTTTAAAATGGTATCTTATTTCAGATAAATTTCTAATATACAACAAAGAACATTAACTTGACAAATGATATTCTTGTTTTTTACTTTTTGCAGCACTTTTTGTATGTTTTTTTTAAGTTTTCTTTGAAAATGTTTTAAGTTATATTGGGGCAATTGTGTTCAATCAACTGTTTAAGCATATTAAACTTTAATCATCATACCATAGCTGGGCTGGTAGACCATGGAACTTTATTATTACAAAAGATCTAGCAATAAATTGATCATTTCACCAAAGAATATCTATTCTCTGGTAGTACAGCAAGCTATGCTGCTGTCTGTATTATGACCAACACCTATACTGATTTTGATTTTGATCAGCCATCTGTCAGCAACAATATCCTATGGATACAGCTAGCCAGTTGCTCATGGCTTACTTACTTCAGTTAGAATTGTAGATGGATAGCCTCATCTTTCATAAAATTGAACTATACTGAAGGAATATTTTTCATAGTCTGATTTTTTAGTACAGATTTGTCTAATTCTTAATAGTTGACTAAATTGACAGATTTTTTTACTGTAATATAGGAATGTAGGAATCATAATAAAGATAACAATGTTTATTTGTAGGTTTACAGTAGGATTCAAATTTTATTGTATTAATTTCACAAATAACTGTAGTATCAAGGAATGCATTATTTTCCTTTGAAATATTCCATTGTAATCTTAATTGTTTTTATGGTAACCATTACAGTATAGGTGGAAATTCATTCAATTCCAACTCTGAACCAATCCATATCATGAAATATATCATCTATTAATCTTAGATAAATGTAAGGTTTTTAAGGTGTTAATTTTTGCATTTTCCTTTCAAGATCACCTATAAAAATATTGGTGTATAATGGGGTTACTTTAGTTCCAGTAGTGGTTCTGCCAGTTTTAGACAATGTGTGTCATTGAAGGTAAAGTTATTGCATTGCAATTTTAATAAAGCTAAGATCTTCTGGTTGGAGAGATGATAATTCAGTTTATATGAGCTAGAGTTCTAGAAGTTAAACCCTCATGATTCAGTATATTAGTGAAGATAGAGGTGACATCCATTGTGACCAAAAAAGTCATCATGTAAGTCGCAAATTGCTTGAATTTTATTAATAAAATCAGGCTTGTCCTTGATATAAGAAGATATCAGTTTCTTGAATGGTTTAATGTGTTCGTCCATGACACTACTGATTGTTTTTGTTGATGAATTGTTTTCAATAATAATTGGTCTTCAGGGATTTTTTCTGGAATCAGGCATTTATGTATTTTTTGAAGGAGATAGCATCTTGGAGTGCAGATTTTATCACTGATTTAGGTTATCATCTAATTCCCCTTTGTTATGAATTTGTATTACGAGGTTTTTCACCATGTTGAGTATTTCTGTAAGATCTTTACTTAGTATAAAGATTCTCATCATTTAGTTATCTTGGGGCTTCTTTGATGTAATTATCACTACTCATGATTACAGTGAACCTTTATCAGCTTTATTAGTCACATTATTTTTTGCAGCACCTTGTTTTCATTTGCTTGTGATATTCAGGCAGTATCTCCTTTTTTGATCAAAGTTTAAATTGATAATTTACCAATTAACAAAACATCTCAAGATATTTATTTTTTCTTGGGTGGAGTTCATGTGCTTCTTTGTCTGAATTTATTAATTATTTCATTTTTGAAAGAAGTCTCATCAGCCATTGTTGTTGTATAATGAGAAAAAATGTTTCAGTTCGGTTCGTTGAAAGAAGTCATCTATCCTTATTAATTTGACCAAGGATAATTTCCCTAACAGTAGGGCTAAAAGATGATCCCTTGTTTAGGGCATTGATATGTAATATAGTAAAGGGAAAGTTGGAAAGATGCCAAAGTCAGAGACATAAAGATGATTATCTTTACTGTTAGAAGTATTATTGAAGTTTACTAGATTAGCAAAATGTCTCACAGTTTTTTGATTTTTTTTTTTAGTATTTTTTCTTCTTCCAAATCCTCTGTGGCTCGTTGTTAGATTTCTGGAATTGGACCATTCATTATGTTTCACATGTCTCCACACACTCCCATTTTCATTTATAAATTTACCATATTTATCAAAGTAAAATTAGAATATATACATATAAAAACCACTTTCATACTCTCAGATAGCTCTGAAGGGAAATTCTCTTAAACATGCATTTGTTACGGAGGACACCACTTTATAAAAATCCAAACAAGGAGGCATAGGTTTGGAGATTTGGTTTGCCTTCTGAGATAACTCACCACATTGGAGTTGTAGATAGAATGAGTATATTTAGGATACTAATGTGAAGTAGTCACTCCTTAGGAGGCCATAATCGGCAGACTTCTGGACATGATGGCAAGAGATGGACATCCTAGCCTACCATGCTGGCATCTTACAAAGCATGATTCATGGATGATGGAGCTGCAAGGGAACACCCACTGTAATCCAAGTCTTGTTTTTGCTTGAAATATATAGTCTCAGCAGATATGTGATATCTGGGAATTTATGTTGGCAAATAAGTAGATCAAAATGATTAAGTCCAAAATCAAAAGACTACCTGACAATTTGAGAGACTTGGCATGTATGCTAAAATGAACCAAGCCAGTGCAAAGAGGGAAAGTAAAACAATTTTTGTACCTTTTGTAAGTGGGAAAGATGTTTTTGTCAGCTTTTTCTTAGTCATTCTGAATAATTTGGATTATTCATTGATCATATAGAGAATTAACCCAAGATCAAATGAACTTATTGTAAATTTTGGCTGATGATAGGGCAGTCACCATCAGCATTGCATTTGTACAACTGTTCCCTACCTGATATTATACAAGCCATGGGATGGAACTCAGAGATGATAACTGTAGTTTTAACCTCCAAAGTCTATCATCTCAAAAGGCTTAGTTCAACCTAAGGGGGATGGATACATCGGTACATTTCTATTTATATGTTGACACATGTATTTTCTATCCAAAAATCCAAAACATCACCCAGTGTTTCAGATTATATTTCACCAATCATTGTTTTTTCTTTTCAGAAAAGATCAAGAGATACAGTTGTACCCTCTTCTTGCCTCTTGTGATGTGAGAATAGTTGCAGCACCAGCAGTTGTGTACACCAATCAGAGTACACAGGAGGTTTGAGACATTGGAGCTGCATTCAATAAAATACATTTTTGTTCTGTTAGGGTAGACAGCCATCTTGTTCTGTCTAATGACCTGTTCACTGTTGTACCCTTTAGCATAAGGACAGAAGTAGGGACTGTAGCAACACATAAGTTTTTCTGATTTTGAAACTGCTCATTATTGATTTAAAAAATAAAAACAAACTGACCTGTTTTAGGAAATATACACCTTTTATTTTACTATCTTTGAGAGAACAGGTTTGTCACTAAAACATATATCAATTAAATCTGACTCGAATTTAAGTCAGACAGTTGGAATTTTGGACTGAAATTAAAATTTATAGCAAATTTTTGCTATGAAATTAATGCAAGTTTCCATGGTATGATTCTGGTGAGAGCACATGGAATCCCCTGGGTGGTATGCCAGCCCATTGGTGGCTAACTTCTCAGTAGATGCTGGTTATATGCCTTGATGAAGAACACAAATGAGAACTAATGGCAAGTCTTATTTAATGGGCCCCATTGTATGAGGCCATCCATCTGCAGCGAAATATGAACTTATAACATATGAGATCTTTCTTGATTTGTACAAGGTGATTAAAATATAGTTTTTGGTAGCCTCTAGTTAAAGAGTGTCCTCTCTAGACTCTAAACAGAGTGAACATTTGTAGAATTACAATGGCATTTCTCGTTTGCCATGCAGCATTTGCTTTACTGAATCTGCTTATGATATTTACTGATTACTTTATGTGAAGTTTTGAAGAGCTTTTGTTTTGATCTCTTATGCATATCAATCAGTACATTAAATTTGATACTTTTTGCCCCCTACTTTTGGGGGCATATTGTTCATTTGGTACCTGCCCATTCACTCTTCAGTGCATCCTAATATCCATCCAGTGAAATTGTTTAGCTGCAAGATTGTGAAAGAACCATTCACTGTAGAAAAATGAAATTTATTAAGCATATTTGTATGCCGCTGTAAATGAATTATTTTGATTTACAGGTTATTTACAAGGCTTGTTCAGATTTTTAAAAATTTTGAACTCTGTTAAACTTGATGAAAACCTTGTAAGCATGATTCATCAAAAACCACTTGAGGTAGATAATTGAAATTTGGTGGGCTTATTTGTATTTGTATGTAGCTGGCCCAATTAAATTGTAGATTTTCTAGCTTTTACAGCAATTTTTCTGGTTTTTAACACTTTTTGATACTTTTGATGGAAGCCAAGTTGGCACAATCAGGCAAAAACTGAGATAGATAAATGACATTTAGAAAGCATATATTTTCAGGCCATTATAGATAGTTTTTTAAAAAACAGTTTTGATCATTTTGGGACTTAGAAAAAAAACCTTTGTTGGTATGAATAAGCAAGGCATTGAAATTATGAAATTTGGTATCCATATCAGGCATATAGGCTTTACAAGCTAATTACCTATTTGTGTGAGGATGGATTAATGGCAGCATGGATAGTTGTTATGTAAATGGACATATGCACCTGTGAATATTAAAATTTTACCTAGAGTTTATGTAGATTATAATAATTTTGCTTTTTTATTGTAGGAGACTCTTGTCTGTGGATATGCCTTGGAACTTAATGTTATCAGTGACCTTGACTTTCACATAAGTGTTAGCCAAATCCAACTTCTGCAGCATCTGTGTATAGAGGGCTTGAAGTGCTTGAATTCCAAGACAGTTTCTTCTGAAAACCCTTCAGATGTTCAAGACTCAAAAGGGAGCAAGAATCATGACCAGTGTTGTATTGATAGTGGAGTTGGTAGTGAGATTTCAAGTTTGACATGTGACAGAGTTAGGACAAAGACATTTCCAGGGAAATCTGTAAAAGAGTCAGATGATCTTACTCAGAATTCAAAGGTCATAACTCCATTTGATGTTTTGCTTACGGCTGGAAGAATTTCATGCACAGTTTACTCTCATAAAATTCTTAAAAAAATTGTTTATCTCAGTCCAGAGAAAATTCCAGAGAGCAAAATTGAGAGAAAGAAGTCTAAGGCTGCTTTAGAATGGCAGCTTAGTAACACTTCAGCCGTCAGTGCAGATGAAGAAACTGGAAGGTCACAGGTCATGAACAGAGAAATGGATCAAAGTTACTCCAGCTTCAGTTTTATGAATATTCAAAAGGAGGAGGATCAAGAAGTCATTCCTGAGGGATCACTTTGTCTGGTGCCGTATTTGTACATCTACTTATCACAGCCTTATACCCTCCTATCTTGTCAAAGAACCAGTCAGAAGTTTGAAATTTGTTGTTACGACATGTTGGTAAAAGGTCCAAGTCACGATTCAATTCTTCTGGGTAAGCAAGCCCTCACTCCTTGAGTAACAGCTTTGTAAATACCATGAAAGACAGGGTTTATCTATTCAGTGCTTTACATGATTTTGGTTTTGTTAGAATTAACTTTAGCTACTGCCCAAATTCATCCTTTCCTGTCTGCATACAATATAGACTATAATAATTGTATATATGGGAAGTAGAATTTTCTGAAATACCATTATAATTATCTTTTATTCTTTGCTATGTGACTGCCTGTATACCACATGTTCATCAGTTTAAGCTCCAGTCTTTAGAATGTTTACCACATATTCATCAGGTTAAGCTTCCTGTCTTTACTACATGACTGCCTGTATACCACATATTCATCAGTTTAAGCTTCCAGTTAGTACTGGTAACATTGTGTCTGTCCATTCCCATTATCTGCTTTAATTTTTAAGTCATTTGCATACAGAGTCATTATTGTAGTACTGATCTCTTTTTCTTGAGCATTAGTGGCTCACATTTTTAATTTTTATCCTTTGTTTTTCTGTTCCAGTATTTTGCTGTTTTTTGTTTCATGATATGAATTTCTTGAAGAACAATTTTTTATGGCAGGATCTGTTTGAATTTGCTTTAATTTTATATTTTAGTTCACACTGCCTTATTTTGCACCTTTTATCAGTTTGTACAACTCTGATTGTTTCATTTTCATTGTAGGTACACATAGGTGCATGAAATTTAAGAGGTTGAAGGTGTCAGATAATATGCATGAAATTTGTCTTAGGTGTATGAAGTGTACTATTTTGCTCTCCATCAGTTTATTGCTATCCTGTGTAACCTATCATGTGCTGAAAAATTGCATTAAACCCACAACAGTAACAACATCAGCCACCACCAGCCCTTGGCCAGTGTGAAAAAGCTAGCCAGTAGCTTCCTGTGGTTGGTGGATCTTCTTGGGGTTTTGCCTGGTTCTGACTCCAGTTTTGTATTGGCTGCCATGTATATTATCATGTGCTGAAAAATGGTGTTAAGCACACAGCAAAAAACAACCACCACCACCACCAACCATTGCAGTACATGGTCAGAGTGGACTTGGTCTGCGGTCCTTCAGAAACAGGTGAAAGACAGAAAAAAATCAAGCAAGTTCAAAGCTACCTGACACAAAATCCTAAGTCTTTGGTCCCAATACAGAGTCTGTTACTAGTATTGTGTTAGGCATGATTCCATATTTTAACCATCTGCTACATTACCTTTTGGTCATCTGGAAGAAGAATGGGGAACCATATGTGTAAACCTTTGCCTTTTCATTCCTTGCTTGAGCCCCATATGAAACGAATTTTACAAAAAATGATGCTGCTGTTGACCTTGTGGAATTTTCCTATCTTGCTTGTCTTTGCATCTTTTGACAACTGACTTTAATATGCTAGGGGAATTAACTCCTTCCTTTCAGTGTCATCTTGTAAATAAGAAGCCCTGTGTACCTGTCAGACTCTGCACTTGAAGTTTCCAACTGACTTTTTAGCATAATGTCTTTCACAGGGTGTCATCCCACTTTAGTTACAGCTCTTACATTACAACTTATACAACATTTAATGTACACATAACAATTTCATATACAATGAGGTACTGATCATTTAATTTGGGGGTGGGGTGAGGTGGTGGCTGCAATTTTCTTTCAAGCAGTGATGTTTTATTTTCTTTTATCTCAAGATACTTATTTTTTTTCAAAATTATTTAATTGATCTAATTTTGCCATAAAAAGATATATTAGAGTCAGATATTTTTTCAAGCTATTGACAAACATAAATTTAAAAAGAGTGTCAGGCCCCTTATCCAAAACATTAAATGGTTATTCCATAATATAACTGTGGTTTATTGTGATATGTATCATGGTATGTTCATAAATACTTTTGTACAAAATTTTTTATAGTACCAAGCTCTGGGTCATGTATTAAATCAAGAGAGTAAATCATACACCCCTCCAATTACAAACATCCTCATTGATGTTACAGTCATGTCTAAACTGATGAACATCTGGTATATGGGTTGCCACATAATGGACTGGGAAGGCAGTCATAATATTATCTCAGAAGATTTTTTTCCAGAAGATATTATTATTAAATTCTGTATGGTTTTATTTCCTGATGTAAATTTGAATAGGTAAGTATAAGTATATTTTATAAGTAAAATTTTCTTCTTTTTTGGTACATATCATTTCTATTTTAATTTCAAACCTTGGTATATTGTAGCTTTAACATAGTTTGAATACATGGCATTATATTGATGATAGGATAAGGTACTTTTCACAGTGCTTTCTTTTGGCTCAAGATTATCAACTTGTAATGATAGATGCCACAGTTGGTGTTTAGTTTGTTAGTTTTTATGGCATATTTTACAAATTCACCATGTATTTTAATGATTAGTTCACGGATTTGTGCAAGCAAAGTATCTATAACATATTGTGAAATAGGTCACACATGTATGATTCTGTTTAAGTAATGCAAACTGGATTTTTAAGTTGCATTATTTTTACAAATTGAGTTTCAGAGACAAAGCGTCTCCCAGACTCTTCAGACTTCATGGTTTACTGGCTGGAGACAAAACCAGGGCAGCCTCACCCCAGCACTGGAATACCTCCCAGTTTGTTTACACTCAAGGTCATCAACTTCCTGATTGAGCCTGGTAAGCTGTGTGTTTTACTGCTGTTATGTATATTTAATTTGTTTTGTGTATGTTTTCATCTCTATTGTGTAATTTTCCTTGGTCAGTAATTGAGTTTGTGTTTGTGTTTTATGATTTTTAACGTAGCTTT
>QKMX01357311.1:717-11489 GCA_003401595.1 Venustaconcha ellipsiformis | reverse complement strand
CTGTCACTGAGATGCAGGACGGATTGGGGTTAATTTACACTAACTTTTGTATCATCTCTGTCACTGTGATCAAGGAGAAATTGGGGTTTATTTACATGAGCATATTGCCAACCATTCTAAAGTTTTTACAAACAGTTTTATATTTAAACTACTGATAAGGATTCCTCCCCCCCCAACTAATTTTAACGGCCCATTTTAACATTGCATATCACCATCAGCATTTTAATGTATATACATGTTTCTGTGTTGAATTTACACCCACACATTTTTCGAAGTAAAAGGTTAAATAAAAGGTGCTATTGGTTGGTTGTAGTATTTGTTATTCATTTTAAATTAACATATTTTTCTCATGATAAGAGTTGGGTGCTGGTCATATAAATTCATAAAAGAAATTGGGCAGGTTATCATATGACATTAATGCAGTTTATTTTGGCTAAAATATGTTTAAGTGGAGAGGTGGGGTGTGGAGAGTTTTCATCAAGTATTTGGTTATTATTGGTAAAATAGGGCAATTTCCTTTTTTATGTTTAATAACAGAAGCATGTGACATGAAAGGTGTTGTTTGGGAAAATTTAAAGAATTCGGTTTTTGTTGCCTGCTTTCAGAATATTGGCAATTGATTTCTGTTAGTAATTTTTCCTTTAACATGAAAGGAACCACGTTATCTGAAAGTGGTTAGTATGCCAGACTTTGTAACCATAAGGGTTTGGGTTTGAGTACAGTCAGAATTAGTTATTGTGATTTGTATTCAGGCGGGCATTTAATTCCAAAGACCTTGACATCATATAGTCTTTATGTGTCGATGTGTAATTAAACACTAATCATTTGACCTTTTCATATGCAAAGGTGATCTTCAAAACTAGCTTACACATATAAACCCACATCCACACACATAGGAAAGAGAGTAACATTGACCTTGCGTTCCTCGAGAGAGGTAAATTACTTTGGAAACTTATATCATTAAGGGTGCTATTTAAAAGCATTATTGATATCTTGGATAGTTTATGCTTGGATATAATTTTGTACTTTGCTGAAATTATACCACTTTTTTTCAGATTTTGGGTTTGGTAACTTTTACAAGGAAAATGAAACCCTAGCCACATGGTGTGGAAGTCCACCTTACGCAGCACCAGAAGTGTTCGAAGGGAAGAAATACTTGGGTCCACAAATAGATATATGGGTAAATTAAATATATCATGATACGTAGATCAGGGTTAAAAATGTGCAGCATATAAAAAGTTTTATTTACTATTTTATGATAAATGTCAATTACATTTCAAACATTTTAATTTTAATGACTATTTTACTTCCTGGTTTGTTACTAATTGTTTTTTTAATAAAATGTATGGTTGATATTTTGTAAATAACATACATCACGAATGATCATATCAAACCGAGTCTCAATTATCAAGCATTAATCATGCCTTGGAGAAAGCATGTTCAACTTCCCTCAGCGTGCGGGATGAATAGCAATTTTTAAAGCTACACAGTATCATGTAATTGCAAACAGATAAAACCAGGATGTTAGCTGGAAGTTGCATGCCGGCCTTAGGTTATATATACCTGCTTTCAAGAATGCATAAGAGAGCTTTTTATCTATGATTGACCCATGTTGTACCTGAATATATGGGTCTTAATTATGATCACTGTGATCAAATAATGATATTTGAAATCTTTTATGGAACATCCAGAACTTGTCCTGATTGCATTTACATATTGATTAGATGCACAGTAATAACTAAACTGTTTGTTAGTTGATGTTACCATGAGTCTAAAGGTGTATCATCACATCAGACCTTTTTTGTACATTATAGTTGCAATAATATTAAGTTTATCCTTTGGTTTATCTGGACCGGTGTCAAGACAAAGGGATTCCAGAAAATTCTTTGTGTTTTTTTTCTTTTTCTTTTGACCATTGTTGCTATTTATATCAAACATGTATCCATTGAAATGGACTAATGCTGAGGATGCAGCTGATTAACGTAAATATTCTACTCTCTAATAGTGCTTATATTGCACTGAATTGGAAATGGATGTTTGGTATCTCAAATCTTTGAAGTATCTAAAGTTTGGGTTGACATCATGCTAACTCTAGCAGTGATGAACCTTGATGTTATCAGTACTGTTCTTACAGAAGGAGAAATACACAAATTCAGATTAAATTTAAATGCTTAAATTTTTACTTTTGTATAGTTAGCACACTTTTAAAAAATTCTTTATGAATTTATATTCTATTTATTTGAATAATATAAGTGAATATTCTTTTTTTATCTAGAGGTCTTCATTTTACAATTTCTTTTTATATAAATACAGAAACACAATCATAATTGTATCATAGATAAGATAACATGAAAAGCAATGACGGGTTTCACTAAAGCACTTAAATAATCTGGCAAAAGAGTCGCAGAGAGGTTTGAAAGTATGCACTACAATACATACAGAATCTATTGTTCCCGATAAGTAGTATGTAGGTAAGGACAAAAAACTTTTTATATATAAAACGGGGAAAAATTATTTACTGTATTTGATACACGTAGAAACACATGTCATAATGAACAGTTGCTCCTTCTTTGGTCAATACTTACATAAAAATAGTCCATTTGTCTCAATCCTTGAATACAAGTTGGAAGGAGGACTACTGCTGAAATATACCTAGATCATAATAAATTTCTCCAAAGCTAATGCCATAAATATCTTATGTATCATTAGCAAAACACCTGATGTATTATTACTACTTAACTTTGTGGGTTCATTCGGTCTCAAAACAGATTTTACACTTTTTACAATGTGTGGTCATATTAGAAAGAATGACCACTGCTACACCAGTTAAACAAGTTCACAGTTTAGAACAAGGGAGCTTACTCTTTTAGTATGTACATAGTATTTTGTGTGATGGTGATATTGTTATATTTGTCACTTTGTGCTTATTAGCTCAACTGGTAATAAACCAAAAGCTTTTGGGATGGCCTGTTTTCTGTCGTGCATCATCTTTGATACCTTGTCCACTTTCCATTATCCACCATCCAGTGTCCATCTGTCCTAAATGCATCTGGATCTCTTTCAAAGAATATGGCCACCACAGCAGCCATCTTGAAAAGCCTGTTAATTCTTATTCCACTCATTGACCTTTTCATTGTGGGCTTTTCACTGAAAAACTTTTTCAAATGTCTGGTTGGTCGTGAATGAAAAGGGTTCTGATCTGACATCCATTTTGAAAATTTTGTAATTGCTACTCCTTCTGAATGTAAAGTTGTATTGGTATGGGGATTTCACTGGAAGACTTCTTGTGTATAGTTAGTCCAGAGTAAAACTGGTACTACCCAGACATGCAAATTGAATATCAGAGCAGTGATCTTAAAATTTTGGTATTGCTACTCTTGTTGAATGGAAAGTCATCTCAGCATGGAGTTTTCGCCAGAAGACTTCTTACTGTTTTTTGCTTGCTTAAATAACAGTTGTGCTAATCTGATATCCAATATTACTGTTACAACAGCTATTTTGAAATGTTATTACTACCTATTCTGACTTATGGTTATATCAACATCAGCTTTTTACCAATAGACTTCCTATGATATCTAGTTTGTCTTGAATGAAAATTGTGCCCTGTAGACATCCAATTAGGCTGCCATTACCAACATATTTTCAATCTTATCACTCATTCTCCAGAATGGATTGTCATATTGGCTTGATTTCAGTCATTGTCTGCATCACCAGCATGGCACTATTTCAGAAATTCATTTGAACATTGGCTACACATAATACATGCTTATGTAAGTATAGATATACTCAACATGCATACCATCTTTTGCATTTCAGAGTCTTGGAGTAGTGTTATATGTTCTAGTCTGTGGTACTTTACCATTTGATGGCCAGAATCTTCAGATGTTGCGTGACAGAGTGTTGTCAGGGAGGTTTAGAATTCCCTTCTTCATGTCTACAGGTGAGATAAAAGGGAAATTCGTACATTATTAAGATATTGTTCACTGATTTTCAAAAAGCATAATTTTATGGTCATTTTGTTCTCTCTCTTAGTAGAATAAATACAGCTGTTATTTTTCATCCTATTTACTTTAGTCCTAAAATTAATCCATGTACCAAAATGAAAATAGTTTTCATAGTGTCAGTCCTTGTCTTTATCATTCTATTTATTTCCCTTGTCTTTAATCTGGTTTAAGTTTTTAATCTAATTTACTGTGGCATGGTGAACACATTTTAATCATTTATGCTCCTCATTATATGATTATGTTATCCAAATGTCTGTCTTTATGTATGTCTGGTCAAGTTTTCCATTTAGTTCACTGTGGCAGGGAAATCCCTAATCCATGAACGTGTTTCATTTTTATATGCATGCCATAAGGCAGTGAATTTTGTTTGACTTTATCCATCTGTTACCAGTTTTGTTTCTGCACAGTAACGTGAGTTCTACACCATTGTCAGTTAACAAACATTGAGGATGGCTTGTATTGGTGGTAAGGAAAGACCCAATTGATGTTGGTGTCAAAAGTTCAAAGGTCAAGGTCACTCTAAAACAAGAAAAATTGTTTCCACACTGTAACATTAGTTCATCATAGACCTTGAACACATTGTAAATGCAGAGAGGCCAACCATTCAGGATTTTGCAGAATTATTATTATTATGGTTTTTAATGACAATTCTGCAATGAAATTGTATGGCAGAATCCTGGAATATTGTAAGTTAGGGGAATACAATTTCATAACAGGAATTCTTAGTGTGGAATGAAGAAGAGAGAAATTGCTTTTTTGACAGGCTACAGTGATTGACTTGTACATAAAATATTGTTTCTTAGTATGAGAAACAAACTTTGGATAAAAGAAACCAGGCATTTTTTGTTGTAAATAGGTGGGGAGATGTAGCTAATTCAAGAGGAAAACTGTTTACACTTTTTATTTTGGGATCAGATGATGATTAGTCAAGATCATTACGACAGAAAAGAAAAAATGATTCTGCACAAAAATAGAGTTCTTGAGCATGTACCATCACCCAATGTTTGTGGATTACATACCCTTTACGTAACAAAAAAAGCTGATAGATATTCGGTTGAAAAGGTCCAGTATCAAATGTCACATTCACTCGGACTAAAAAAATAAAGTACTTTAGTACTATTTTGTAAACTTTGACCAGTGTTCATAGAGGATTTACTCTTTTGAAATGGAAGAGGTTTTTTTATTTTGGGGTTCAAAAGGCAAATGATAAAGGTCATTGTGCCAAAAAATTGGGTTTGGTTGAATATATATTGTTCTGGAACAAATTCCTTGACCATACTTTGTAGTTGGCTTGGACATAGTGTGAAAAAGCACCTATAGATTACAGGGTCTCAAGGTCCAAGTGTCATGTAAGTCATATACCCCCAACCCCCCAAAAAACATGATCCCTTCTGCAGAAAAAATTTAATCCAAGACTGCATATCTTGACCAAATGTCCTGGCCATTGAGTCAATAATATCCATTCAATCATGCCTTTCTAGTACTTACAAAGTGGACTATTAAACATGGGCCAGCATAAAGCATGCAATTCATGCTACTGGTTTTTATTGGAAATTATTTTATTTCCTACCTGATTTCATTAAATTGTCATTGAATCTTTTATTATTTACCAAATGATATTAAATCTTAAAAACCCATGCATGATACAATGGTAGAGGTCAAGGTCAGAAGTGGAATTAAAGGTTAAGGTGGATTACATTCATAATTGCATGCAAAACTGAAACATACAGTCTACATGAGCATATAGTGACATTAAACACATTTTCTATTAAACTTATAAGTTCATTTGTCCATAGATACTTAGATTCATGACTTACTGTTTACTTTTATTTTCAGAGTGTGAAAACTTAATTAGAAGAATGTTGGTGCTAGATCCTACCAAGCGGTTTACAATCGGACAGGTAAAGAACCACCAGTGGATGCAGATGGACGGTGGTTCACCTAAATCAGCTCCGTCAAGCCCTCTAATAGGTTACAATGCAAAGGTTGGAGAGTTCAATGAACAAATTCTGCGGCTCATGCAAAGTCTTGGCATTGATCAGCAGAAGACGATGGAGGTTTGTTTTGTTTGTTTCTTGGTTTTCTTTTGTTGGCTTGTTTGTTGAATTGTTGTAGAATTGTTTGCATTCCAGTTTTTTAAATCATTACATGTATCTCACTTTGTTTTGGAAGATATACTTGATGAAACTTCTTAAAATGGACATCATTAGAACCAAAATGTTTTGGCTGTTTTATAATGCTGGCTAGTACATGGATTTTTTATTGATGTTGGAATGGACTTCTTGGGAATCAAAAAATAGTTGTGCACCAGTCTGCAGTAGTGTTTGGGTTACAATGGGGCTGTTTTAGCCTGCAATAGTGGTTGGGTTACAGTGGGGCTGTTTTATGGGACTTGTACTTGAATAATATGTTGATGAAACTTGAATATATCTTCTCCATCACGAACACAGCAGTTTTTTTCAGTATGGCTAAAGTAATGAAGTCAGATTGAAGAAGAAAGTTTTTTTTTTAAAATGTAAGAATTGCTGAAGAACAAATTTATTAGTTTTATGGTTTCCCTTGCTGGCAAGTAAATATTGTTTGGTAGGTACATTTTTTTAAATTTAATACTGTCTAATTTGCTATTGCCATGTTCTGAGAGAACATGTTAAAGGAAGGTAGCATGTTAAACTAATTACTTTTCTTTTTATTATTCAGGCACTCCGTAACGACTCATATGATCATTATACAGCTATTTACTACCTTCTTTTGGAGAGGCTTAGACTCCATCGCAGTAGTTTTCCTGCAGACAACAGGATAGATAGTCGCCGGCGACGCCCAAGCATTATTGCAGAACAGGCAATGTTAAGGATCACTCCCCCTACCTCAGCTTCTGGGAATGGTAGATTGCAGGTGATTGGCATTAAGCCAGTCAGTCACACAATGGATACTGTACAGCCCAGTCAAAGTTTGGCTTATCAACAGATGCAACTCTTGGGGGAACTTGACTCCGTGCCAACGCCTGGGATTAGTGCTTGCCTACTGGATATTATTCCTCAGCCTTGTGTTACAGTGATGCAAACAATGACAGGTCATAGAATTACAACATCGATTGATGAAGGGGTAGAAGCAGACATTATGGATCGGGAGAATTTTTGTGAGACTGTTACACAAAAAGGTCAGACCTTTGTTAAGGATGGGTTTGGACTTGGATTGATTCCTAGTTCAGCTTTTGGTGATTTATCCCAGTTGAATGAAAGCAGTAGTTTTGCCAGTTCTTCGTTGTTAAATATGGGGATGCAGTCCCCATTCACAAGTTTTGATTCCTCTCTGGAGCCTGACCTGATGTCAAGTTTGAACTTATGTCCACAGACTTCCGTCAATTGTACATACTCAGCTGTAGCAGACTCGTCAGCAGGTACTAGCTATACGGTTGCATCTGATGGACAAACTTACGGTAACACTCTTCAAATGCCAGAGTGTCAAAACAGTGGAGATGAACCTAATCAGGATCGAGCACAAACACGGTCTCCAGTAAATTTTCGCGAGGGTCGAAGAGCTTCAGATGGTTTGGTTGCACAGGGAATTATTGCCTTTAAACAACGATTAAAAGAGAGTATGAGATCACCAGGAATTACCGAATTACATAAGGAACATCAACAATTGCAAACCATGTACGGACTTAAAATGGCCCCTAATCATGCTTACGATTATCCTACAATGGATGGGTCAAACGTACGACAGCATTCACTAGAAGAGCAGTCCACACAAAAACCTCGGCCAAGGCCATTGATGAAACGAATGAGTCTACCATCTGAGACTTTTGATATGCAGCCACATAGATATCTGGCTCTTAAACAAAGTTTACAGGTGGAAGAACAAATGGATCGGCATGCAAGTCATGATAATGGTCAACAGCAAGACGGCAGTTTCCTCATTCAGCAACCATGTGGGGAATATTCTGCTAGACCATTGCAGCAGCAGTTAATGCAACACATTCTGAATCAGAAGCGCCAGTCTTTTCATCAGAGACCTTCTCCGATTCAGAATCCGCTACATCAAGATATGCAGCAATTGCAGATCGACCCAAAAACTTGTCAGGTTGGTATTTATTCAAGTTCTAGTCAGCAGCAGGGGTTGGTGGAAGGAGATTTCTTGGATTCATCAGGTCACACAAGGAATGGCTTAGGTATTCATGCAAAGGAGGAAGGATTGCTAATAAGGCCACCTATTATTAGAAAGATTTCATACAAACTTGCACAACAGCAGCCTGTTATGCCTCCATGTGCTGATGAGGGGGTGCTGTTGCCATGGCAACGGGCTATTTTGGAGAATGCAACACAGGAAGGCCTATCCCAGTCAGAAATGACCAATTGTAGGTCAGAACTTCCCCCTTCCCAGTCAATACCTGAAACCCAGTCTTTCTGTGAGTTTTATCAAATGCAACAAGTAGCAGATGACGCTCTAAACTTGTCAAGTCAGTCTCAACATATGCCTTCTTCAGAAATGTTTAATTTGTCTTCAGATTTAGGACAAATTGATGATCGGTTTTCCTATCAATCTGACACCTCGAACACCTCAAATGTCTTAATGAATCCATACAACACATCAGAATCATTTTATTTGCAACAGGAACAGCAGCTTGTGAAAATGTATGAAAAAATGATGCGTCCCAGCCCATATGTTCAGGAACAGTATGCAGCTGGCTTGTACTCCGTTTCTTGTGCACAGAATGTGGGATTTACTACACCTGGTGGATATAATACAGTCACCTCTGAAGAACAGATGGATATGAGTTAGCTACATTTAGTTTACATTGTATTTGATTTTATTGTTGGTTATGCTTTGTAGATTAGTTTAAAAATATTACTTGTTAAATTATGTACACTATTTACAAGGTGCCAGACTCAAGTTTGCATTTCAGTTGTTATTGAGATAAGTCAGATACTATGTCAGAATGATACATTTCTTTTTGTAGCATATATAGGCATGTACAGGCTTCAGCAGGACTTGGCTTGATGCCCACTGTAACAAAATAGTCTAGATTTGTTTCTCTAATGTCCTTTTATACATCAGTTGTATTCATTGATCAGGATATTGTACGAGTTATGAATGATTTCAATAAAGGCAAAGTGGATTGACCATATTACATGTGTGCTGGTGTAGGGTGCAGTTTAGTGTATTTAAGTGATATTTGCTGGTGTAATATTCTGACTCGGGCTGTACTACTCTCACTCTCTTACACTCAACTCTACAGGTATCATCAGAGTCTACCTGTCCAGTATATGGATTATTTCATCTGTGTTCAATTGTGTTACTAACTCCATGTGTTTTAAATAAAACACCCCACAACACAGGGTAGCTTGGGCCAGACTCCACACATAATGCCCCACAGTGTCATGTAGCTTGAACCAGAGTCCACTTGTAACACCTGGGTTATACATGTGATGTGTGATAATTTAAGATTGGCCAGAAAAACTTGAATGGCTAATTACTCAGTTATGTTTTTCCATTATCGAATATGTGATTAAAGATTATTTTTTAGAGCTCTGCTTGTCAAAGACCAGAATAGATTACATAATGGGCCAGCGGCTGTCATCCATCAAGTTTCTTTTTTATCAGAACTCTTTCCAAACTAAAGCCTTTTAGAAAGTTCAAACAAAAGTGGAAAATGGAATATAATTTAGATTCTTGGCTCTGCTAGGGATGAAAAAGTACAAAAGGCGATAGTTATTTTTACCGGACTTCTGTTGATTTGTTAGTCATTGATCATGAAACTTGAACCAGTTCCCAAAATTAGTATTACACAGTTTTATAGGGTGTAAATTAGTGGGATCTACACAGGTACAACTTGAAAATGGTCAACACACTTTGTTCATATGCTTGCTTATGAGTAGAGTCCAGATGTCCCTGATCAACCTGTACATAATGTGCCAGCAGATTGGGGTCTGTGTTGTTTGTTTTACTGATTACTTATAACAAACAGTATAGACTCGTATCTCCTAGCACATTATGTAGTGGCATTTCTGTGTCTGTGCAGTTCAGTTGAACTTTACTTTCAAGCAAGTATATATGATAGTTGACATTTGATCAGTATTTTGATAGACGAAATTGTTTTTATGATAAACAAGACTTTACTGCTCCATATTTGCTGTTTTAAATACTTGCAGCCAACTGCCTACAGCTTATAACCCAAATCTGTTGTTATATAATGCACCATAAAGTCCGGGTCTGTGCTGTTCCACATCAATCATATGATTATGTTATTGAATTTATGCAGAAAGATATTCAAGTGGATGAATTGTTGGTAAGCTTCAAAGTTACCATTGTGAGGTCTGCATCAATATTTTCCACTGCAAATTCAGTAAACTAATTATTATATACTTAAAATGAAATTTAAGTATAAATATTTTGTAAGCTGTCATTTGAAATCATAACCAAGATGCAAACTTAAAAATTAAATTTTTCGTTGTCACTCAGAACAACTTAAAAGAACTATTTGAGTGTAAATTCTTGGTAAGTGAATACCAATCCGGCTTATCATTATGATTTTTATGATTTAATTTCCTTGCTAATAAAATTCAAACTGAGATTGTTGGTCAGTTACCACTGTCCTTTCTGTAATTTGCGTGATACACACTGCTACCAACATCAGCATTTCATTGATAGCTTTTTCAGGAACTTCATATCTCACGGTTTTAATTTCCTGGACATTTTTTTTTCCATGTGTCAAATTCGGCTTCCATCATATTATTAGTCATGTATCTGTTAAAGTGGGGCTACAATATT